>CABHPH010130977.1:428-24020 GCA_902168325.1 Peromyscus nudipes | reverse complement strand
ATGTTTTACCGCCCGATTCCCGAGGGCTATGTATTACACATGTGGGTGATCTGAGACTAGGCCCTGGGGGGACTGACATGAGATTTTAGAATGATATATACCTGAATACAATCTCATGATCAATTTATTTGTTTAGGGTGTCATGACGGATGGACTGACTGACTGACTGACCTACCTACCTATCTATGCTGGCTGGTCTGGAACTCACTTGTAGACCAAACCAGACTTGAACTCAGGAGACCTGCCTGCCTCTGCCTCCTGGGTGCTGGGATAAAAGGTGCGCACCATCACATTCAGCTGATGAATGTCCTATTATCCCTAAAATCTGTGTTAAATTTGTTTCTAAGTTCTATTAAATACTAGCAAGTCAAGTTGTACTAATTTTGGAGCAAAACAGTCTTATACAAATATCTTGTTGTTTAAAATTTAAATATAATTTTACATAAATTTAATTTACCTTCAAAGAAAATAGAAAATGTCCAAATCATAAATCTGGCTTATTAACTAGTCCACTGGAATTTAAAACACATTTTAAACTCAAAACATGATTGTATGTAATGGAAACATTTGCTGATCAGAGCACAAATCTTTTATGTAAATAAAAGCAACGTATTTATAGAATTAAAGTGTATGTTGCAATGCAGTCACTTAGCAGATCAAACAACATAATACAGATGAGTAAATCCTCAGCCCCCAGCTGGAGAGAAAGCAGATACGGTCATCAGATGTGATTACGAACACCAAGACGCCCAGGTAATCCCACAACACCCAGCCGTGTACCGCTGCTGCCTTTACTGTCCTGGTCCCCAGGGTCCCCAGGCCATACAACAGACTTCCGGGCAAGGCAGCTGCTCCTCCTCCTCCTCACTCTGCCTCCCTCAGAAGCTGGAGTGTCAGGAGTAGAGAAGGACAAGACAAGCTAACAGTCAGCATCAACAAGGACAAAGACAGGGACAATCCTGAAGCCAGCAAGTATTTCGAAGACAGACAGGGAGCAAGGCGTGGTGGCGGGCACACGCACACCTTTAATCCTAGCCCTTGGGAGGCAGAGGCAGGCGGATCTCTGTGAGTGTGAGGCCAGCCTGGTCTATAGAGCGAGATCCAGGACAGCCAGGACTACACAGGGAGATGCTGTCTCGGGTGGGGGTGGGGGGGACAGAGACAGGGTAGAGAGACATTACCTAGCGTAGCAGAATGGAGGAGGAGACAGTGACGGGAGTGCCACACAGAGGCACTGTCCACAGACTCAGAGTCAATTAACATGCAACAGATGCTTGAGTCAGGGTCAGGCTACGGCCAGGGAAGAGCCACAGAAGGGAAACTGGAGAGGAGGGCGGAAGTCAGCAGCAAAGTTTCCAGTAAACCAGGGCCAGTGTGGCGAGGACCCACTGACTTGAAGCGTTTGCACGTCAAGAGGTGTTATGCATTGAAACCATCCAGGGAACAAACAAAGCAAAGGAAACAGCAAAACCTTCCGCTGCTGTGCACACCGGCTGAGGGAAGGACACGTGTCCACCAACAATAGTGCAAACACAGTTCCGGTTTAGACCGGGTAAGCACTTACTCACAATGGGGGACATGAAAACACTTGAGCAAAGACGGGGCCATGTCAGAACCAGGAGCCCCAGCCCCACAGCATTCCAGGCAGAGAGCAGAACCAGTGGACGCTAACTCCAGCACTTGCCAAGGGAGGCAGAGGGCGGCGACTCTGAGCCTGCCCCGGCCCCCAGCAAAACAGTCTGAAAGAAAACAAAGAGCGGCACACTAAACCACCACCAGCTGAGGTGGGAGTGCAGACTGCAGAGCAGCAGCATCCTGAGCTGCAGGGCTGACGGGGAAGCCTAGAGGGGAGTGAGGCGGCAGATGGCAACTTCAGCGCAGGCTACAGCACTATTACATTCACGGAGAATCTAGTAATGCAATGAGAGTAACCAACCCTTTAGGGATAGTCTAAGGAACTGCTGCAGAGCTGAAGGCAGCAGAGCTTAATGTCACTGGTTGCTTCTTCCATCAGATTATAGCTCACCCTTTACTGCAGCCAGCCTGAGCTGGAAGGCTCCAGAACACCCCCCCCCTCAGCGGGCGGGGTTGCTCACTGCCAAGAGCTGATGTCTAACACCTCCCTAGCCTCTACCCACCAGAGGAAGCAATCACTTAGAACAAAGCCAACAGCTTGCAAATACAACGAAAACACTTGCTCAACCTCAGCAAAAAGCTTCTAAGCTGATGAAGAATCAGCCGGCTGCTATCTGGGAGAAGACAGATATTAAGACACACAAGGTGGAGCTGGAGAGATGGCCCAGTGGTTAAGAGCAATGGCTGCTCTTACAGAGGACCCGGGTTCGATTCTCAGCACCCACATGGCAGCTCATACCTGTCTGTAACTCCAGTTCCAGAGGATCTGACACCCTCACACAGACATACATGCAGGCAAAGCACCAATGCACATAAAATAAAAATAAATTATATGCATATATGTATACAAAGACACAAAAGGCACTAGCCTGACTCTATATCTTAGTTCTTGAGATTCAAGAAAATCCAGAACTCTAATGACTTTAGACATTTCGCGCGCGCGCGCGCGCGCGCGCGCACACACACACACACACACACACACACACTACAAGAGAGGGGCCGACCACCCCACAGCACCCCTATTGTAGTGCTCCACCTGGTATAACTTGTCTACCAGAGTTCTTTTAAATGATAAGCATTTGGCAGTTCATAAGGATGTGTTCACTCAAACTTCTGAAAGGTAGGTTGTAGTCACTATTCCCTTCCCAATACATAAAAAATGTAAATCCATCTTCATTACATCCTAAAAATTGTAAGTAAATTTAAACTCACCTTTCCAACACCATTTTTCTTATTTGTGATTTACTGTGGCAACTGTTACACGGACCAAAATGGGCAGCATTGAGTGGGTGCCACTCAGGAACAACATTTGTAAAGGTGACCAGACTCTTCGAACACCTACAAAAACAGGTACAACTTGAACCCATTTGCTAAATTCATTTGTATTAATTGAACACGGTCAGCTGCTCGCTCGTGCTTCGTTTCCCAAAATGTATTAGTGCAGTGATGGCCCGCCCTCTCTAGCTAAGCTGGAGACTGCAGACTCCGCACTGACTGGTTTTCAGCTAGGAGAAGCACAGAGGGGTGAATGGCAGTTTCCCAGCACCAATGCCACTGACACTTTACTCCAGAGAAAGACCTGTGAGGCCCCACTGTGCACACTGGAGGTTTAGGGTCACTCCTGGTCTCTACTTATCACATCCCAAGATCAGTCCCCAGCTGCAGCAGCCAGTGTCTCTAAACACCACGAGGGACCCAAGAGGAAGAAGCATCAGAGGTCCTTGGTGAGCATCCCTTCTCTAAGGCTGTCAAATGTAACACTCAGTGTATGCAGTGCAAACCACTAGCCATCACTGCCAACAAGAGAGTGCCATTTTCAAACACGTACAACTTAACTTTCTCACTGTTAGAAAAAACTCCCTTGTAGAGCACTTCTGCTTCTGCACAGGTTGTTCAAGCACTGGACTCACTTTAGCTTGAATACCCGACAGCAACAGTCAGGATGATCTTCAACGCTGTACAATGAATCCTAGTTGCATCAGCTTTAAGAAAACTATTTTATTAACACAAGTGTCATACTGCCAAAGAAACATAAGCTTTTCTCCTCTAAATAACAAATAATATTGGCATATGGTACCTGAGCAAAGAAAGCACTGGCAGTTAACAATGATTGGTTTGCAGAAAAGCTAACCTTTTAAATGCAAAGCAACATACAGGTTGCTCTGTATGCCCAGACCTGTATGTCCAGACTATGCATCATTCTTTAAGATACGATTAAGTAAAGACTCCTAGTTCTTAGATAGTAATAAGGGTTTTGTCTCCATTAATGTTAACGTGACATTTCTGAGCACTCAGTCTTGGACCATTAGGCACGGAACATGGCACTCCCCTGCCAACCAACTCTCAAGCGGTAAGTGCTCCAGCCTCTGTACAGACAATGGAGGCAGACAAACTGGGTCTGCATCAGGACCACTAGCCTCAACAGACCAGTTTCTAGCCTCTCCAGGAAATAACTACTGAGTCAAATAAAAGCCTTACACTGGCACAAAGACTAGAGGCACCAAACGAAAGGCCTAGCTGGGGAGCCTGTCAGAGCAAGTACAGGTGAGTATTTGTGACCTCACGTACACTGACTCAGGGCCACTGCATCTTAGCTTTGACTCTGTAATTGCTTTTATTTTTAGAATGAAAGAACACTCTAAAGAAACTTAAACAATCACTGTTTTTGTGTGTGTGGTTTTTCAATCCAGGGTTTCTCTGTGTAACAGTCCTGGCATCCATTTTGTAGATCAGGCTGGCCCAAAACTCACAAGAGAGAGTCGCCTGCCTCTACCTCCTGAGTGCTGGGATTAAAGGCATGCGCCACCACTCCCAGCTAACAATTACTTTCAAAGAAATAAAAACCAGATGCAAACCAGAGTGGCTGGTGGCTTCCCCTGGAGCTTTCTCTGAGCTCTGTGCAAATGCTGTTCAAGACCACTTACCATCTGCCAAAAGCTTGCACTGACTGCTGAGCCACCAGCCCTCTCCAGTGAGTTCATAACTACTTTCCTAAGCAATTTGTCATCTGAACTGGCCACAACAAAAATCACTCCCAGAGGCTAGGTGAGCTCCTGGCACACAGAACACACTCAATGAAGAGCTGTCAAAGTGCTACCTGTGAATTCTAGAAAAGCTGCAATTAAGCTGACTTTAATCATCAGCTCTGTTTATATTATTAAAAACACAGGTAGTGATTAGGGAGTTTAGCACAGTGAGCAAGGGAGCCATGGAGGCAACAAACAACTCCAGAGGTTTCCTGATTCTACTGCTGAGTTACTATGAGAAAACCAGACCATTTGTACAAATCAGTGGAAACCCGGGAATGGAATATTCACTTGCTTACACAAATACTTCAAGTCACAGTGTGAATTTTCACCCTTTCCTAGCAGTTGAGAGCAACTGATTACAAAGTACACTCTGAGCCGGGCAGTGGTGGCGCACGCCTTTAATCCCAGCACTCGGGAGGCAGAGGCAGGCAGGTGGATCTCTGTGAGTTCGAGGCCAGCCTGGGCTACAGAGTGAGTTCCAGGACAGGCACTAAAGCTGTACAGAGAAACCCTGTCTTGGAAAAAAAAAAAGTACACTCTGCTGCCTTCACTCCTGCAGCATTCTTCTAGACTCACCTCTCTTCTGACTGTTTCCTACTGTCCAGAGCATCCTTTTGAGACCATGGCTAGTTGTGTAACAATTTCCTCACATTTTACCTTCTAACTTTTGAAGCTTGCTCGTAGGTGAGCTGCAGTGGGAAGGACTGACCTCTACTGTAATATTATGAAGAATGACCCACAAAGCAAGTTGTCTTTTTTTTTTTTTTTTTTTTTTTTAAGAAAGGGTTTTTTGCCGGGAGGTGGTAGCACACACCTTTAATCCCAGCACTCAGGAGGCAGAAGCAGGAGGATCTCTGTGAGTTCGAAGCCAGCCTGGTCTACAGAGTGAGTTCCAGGAAAGGCGCAAAACTACACAGAGAAACCCTGTCTTGAAAAACCAAAAAGAAAGGGTTTCTCTATGTATCCTGGGTGTCCTGGAACTTGCTCTGTAGACCAGGCTGACCTCAAGCTCACAGAGATCCACCTGCCTCTGCCTCCTGAGTACTGGGTTTAAGGGCGTGTGCTACCACCGCCCGGCTGGTAGGTCATCTTTTAATAGCCAGTTAGCAGCTTCCCTGGTCTGCTCAAGAGGGGGCATGTCAGATAAGTACCTACCCTCTCTGACTACACTCCTGAGCCAGAAAACAGAGTAACCTCTGCTGGATGCTACCATCCACTAAGAGCAGCTCCATGACAGAGGTCTACAGCAAACAAAAGCCTTACCTTTAACAGAAGGGTAAACAAAACACAGTTCCAAGGACTTCTGAGCAGAAGCCCAGCTAAGGGCTTTCCAGAGCGTAAAGAGCACTATTCTCATCTGTTTCTAACTTCCACTAAGGAAATTAAGAGAACGCCTTTGAGCCATCCTTCAAGCCGTGGATTTGGGTTTTTTTGGGTTTTTTTTTTTTTTTGGCTAATTTACAGTAGCAAGTCAACTACAGTATAGTCTTGTGTTGCAAACTGTTCTTTAGCTTTAGTGGGCAGAGTTAAGATGTGGAAGCCAGCTGTGATCCATGCCTCCATTTGCAGAACTCAGAAGGCTGGGGCAAGAAAGTGGCAAATCTGAGGTCAGCCTGAGCTACTTAGCAAGATCCTATCTTAGAAAAAGAAAAGAGATGTGCTGGGGTCCAAGACAGGGACACAGCTTCTACTCTACCATTCTGGATCCCAAGGCGGAGGAAAGTCTCAAGTCTTGACTAACCTGGGCTACATGGCAAGTCCGGCCTGGGCTATCCTGTAACTTTGTCTGGGGGTGGGGGTGTATCAAGGCTGGAAGTCCCAAGACAGAGTACACTATAGGTGCAAAATGTGTTATTTAAATTACGCTGCTATGAACCACTTCAGCAGAAAGAATCCATTAAAAACCCCAAACTGACCTGTTTTGATACTGGTGTCCACAATTGGAACATTCAAAATTCCAAGAAAAAGAGTATGTAAAGAGCTTCTCCACATGGGGGTCTAGTTTTAAGAGTGCAGGAAATGCAAACACAGGACTTTCCATCTCACCTGCAGAAGAGAAAAGAGAAAAGGAGAGATCAGAAGCTGCAACTGTCAACTGTACAGGGAAGGCAAATGGTCAACAGCCTCCTGCAAGTTCCCAGCACCTAGGTGCGAGCCCTGCCTGGCGGTCCGTCCGTCCGTCCGTCACGGTGGAACAACCCTCCCAACACGGCCAGCATCAACTCAGCTCCCATGCTGGTCTCGTATTTTGTAAATGTCATGAAAACCTAAGAACATAAGACACCCATACTGCCTTCCTTCTCAGAAAGGGAAAGGCCTCAGAGCTATAACCCTGTACATTAAAACAAAAACCATGGAAATGGTTTGCTACAAATACTGAAAATTAGTGAAAACGTTAGAGAATCGCATCAGAATTGGTCATAACCATTCAAATACCACCTCTATCCAGATCCACCAGCTCTACAGTGGAACAGACTTGATATACAAGGGTAAAGGATCAATTCTGAACCTCCTATCTCAACCTTTAGTCTAATCCTTGAATAATTAAACTCCTGCCACTTTAGACTAGAGATGGTGGGATTCTGCTGTCCCTAAACCAAACCGAACCCGAAGTGCCAGCTTCGAGCTGAAGGAGGCTGTTTAACAGGGATCCCATTCTTACAGCCCCACTCTTAACAGTGGTTTCCTCCTCATCCTCAGGGCTTCCAAGGTCCAGGAGACAAACTGCCTCCTGCCTCCTCCTCAGACCAAGCCTGCTCTCAGGGTCCTGCTCTTCCCTAGCCGGGAACTACAGCTGCCCAAAACTTGGCCACAGCTGCTGTGATGGAAGGGCCAGAAGGTGGACAACAGGTCTCAGTACTCTGGCACGTGCTGCAAACACCTGCAACTGCAAAGGCTGTTTGAACAGTGTCTTTGTGACAGGGTCCCGCCGCCTTTTTTTTTGAGACACGGCCTCAGTATATAGGCCTGGCTGTCCTAGAATTCACTATGTAAACCAGGCTGGCTTTATAGACAGAGATCTGCCTATATCTGCTTCCCAAATGTTGGGATTAAAGACATGTACCACCATACCTGGCCATTGCTATTTTTATATAAAAATGTAACTCAAAATAATATATTTCTTATAAAGAAAAAGAAAAATCCTTCTCCTAGAACTGGCAACTGTATGAGTTGTAAATATTTAGTACACATTTGTGATTAAGTCACAGACTAAATTTCAACTCTGCTGTAACTAAATATTAACTGAGAAGGCAAACAATTTACAACTCACAACAGCAGCATCAAATCTTCACATCTATCATATGTTCTTATATATATATTAATTAGATATACATTTTATTTTATTTTCATTTTGAGGTAGGATCTTACTGTGTCATTCTGGCTGTTCTCAAGTCATTATGTAGACCAGCCTGGCCTGGAACTCACCTGCCTCTGCCTCCCAAGTGCCTCCACGTGACACTATACCTGGCTTCTAATACATATTTAAAAATGTGGAGAAGTATTTTACGTCAATCTCTGTCACGTAGGTGTGTGTACACAGGCATGCACACAAAAGTGTATATATACACAAACACAAAGAGTTAATACAAATATGAAAGGGTAATAAAAGAAATTTTTCTCAAAAAACTAACTGTGTGTGGTAGTGCACACTTGTAAGTCCAGCTACTTCAGAGGTCCAGGAAAAAGATTCATGAGTTCAAAGAAAGCCTGGGCGATTAGTAAGACCCCACCTCAAAGAATAAAACCGAACCCAACCGAGATAAAAACACTAGCTTTCCTTTCCTGACATCACAGGTCTCGCAGAGACCTGGACAGAGACACACTTGCTCTTGCCTTACACTTTTACTTCCTCACTGCTCCCATTAAGGCAGACACCCCCATGCTCCTCCATTAGTGAGAAAGAGAGCCTAGACAGCAGACTGCAGACGCCGCAGACCCTTGTACCCCTCCTGCTATCACAACACTGAAACACGGTCCCAGAGAGTTGGAATTCCCTCAGGAATCGTGTGCTGGGAGGAGGAGAAGGCTGAGGCTCTGGTGTCTGACAGACAGGAGCTGGTCTCCCATGAAGAGAGTTCACACCACCTAACAACTTGCTAGCCCACCCTGCAGGAGAAACTCAAGCCCACACAAGGGTGGATCAGTGATGGGCAGGAGCACATCCTGTCCTCAAATAAAACCTAAAAAATTCACATCAGGACCTGAAGGTCACTGGCCTGCTTTACTTGTTCCTCTTCTGGATGCTGAACAAACCTCTTTTCTTGGCTTTTCACTATTTCCTGTCAAAATGGCCTGTTGAGCATTGGTGGCTGAGCCTGGCCTGATGGCGCTCCCAGGACCCAGACCAAGACCCTAACAATCCCGGTTACATGTGCATGATATACTAACATGTCCCTGACCCAAAACGGTACACAATTCAGTCTTACATTATGCAGCTGGAAATTCAGTCTCAAAGTTGAGAAGAGCCAACTACATACCAACTCTTTACCACACTTGACAGGGGTCTGGATTAGCTGCTGGAGGGAATGCAGGAAAGCAGCCAGGAGTGTTAGTCCTAGCGTTCACCTGTTTCTGACAACTCAAGAGCTGAACACCAGCCTGCACTTAGAACAGGTGTAGACGACAGCGATGGACCCAGTGGTAGATTCCTAAGTAAACTACCACTACCAGACTCTCCCCCAAAAGATCCTAACCAAGTACTAAAATAACACATTTCCTTATGCTGAAGGTATTTCCACAGTGGACCAGTCAGGCTACACAATTACTTACCTAATGTGCATCTAAGCTTAGGCTGAAGTTTAAAAAAAATTTCTTCTCTAACTTCATTCAGACAGGTCTCTATCTCTGCAAGTATTTCTGACGTCAGTCTTTTACAATCTTCACCTTCAAAAAAAGCCAGAACATTATCATCTCATTAACGTATTTTTCCAGAAAAGAAACTGAGATAGTAATAAGAATGCAAGTTTATCAGTACATTTTGCAGAGACAAAAAACCAAACACACTTCTTATTATGCCCCCCCCCTCCGCAATATGCCATATATTCTGTTGACACCTGTCATCAGGAGCGCACCACCTGCCCTCACTACCTGGACCAAATCTCAAGGAAAGCCTTTCTCAACAACAACAGATGTAGTAATATACACGTTAGAACGATGAGAGCTTGACATCCCAGTGTGACTTTGGAAATCATTCCTACAGCTTCATCACACTCAAAAACGATTACATTCTCAAAGAAATGAGCATCAAGTAAGGCTCATGCAATTTGTTTCTGGGAAGCAGAAGGAAGGAAGGAAAATATACAATACAGAACAATGCAGCCCACACAGTTAACAAGATAGGAAACTATTCTGTATGTGGTTAATATAAACTAAAAGTAAAAATTTCAAATTCAAATTCAAATTTTGCTCTTCTCAAATCATCAGTGAACTGTCACCTACTTGGCACCAAGGTTCATGTAGCAAAAAGAAAAAAAAAGAGGTGAGCTAAAGGCGATAATGCTTGGGAAAAACCATAAAACCCACAAATGTATGACTGATGCATGAAAAAAATTCAGTCTCAAACTCAAATTTAAAAAGGTCTTACTTTACAAAATCCTAACTTCTAAATATTTAGGCCCAAAGGTGGTTAAAGCATCTGAGATATATTTTTCCATATAATAAAAAGAGCAGCATATTCTTTTTTAATTTTTCTTAAAGATTTATTTTATCTCTACAGGTGTGTTCCTGATTGTATATATGTCTATGCCATGTGTGCAGGTAACTGTGGAGCCCAGAAGAGGGCGTCAGATCCCCAGAACTAGAGTCACAGGCAGATGAGAGCCACCATGAGTGCTGGGAACCGAACCTGCGGAAGCAGCCAGTGCTCGTAACTGCTGTGGTCTCTCCAGCCCGCAGAAGCTACTTTCACCGTTCTTTTGGAAAGTCACTCAGCAAAACCTCAATACACACGTTCAATATCCTTCCAGGATACTAATCTGCACGGTTTTCAAGAGCTCCGTGGCTGTGGTCCTGTGAACTCATAATGGTAAACCAAACCCACAGGGAAGCAATGCACAGCACCCACACAAACAACCTGGCACTCCCCCATTACACCTTGTAGTGTATTAACAAAGAAAGAAAGAAAGCTTGCAACAACAGCAAGTCTGTCAAAGAATAAAACAAACCAAAACCCAAACAACCTATGTGCAAGCAAAACCAGATAAAAACACACAAAGAGACTTCAAAAAATTTCCAAAAGGTGAGGAGTCTTGCCTTGACAGACAGGAGACTTTAAGAGCCATAATCTAAGTGTGGGCACAGGGAAACCAGGTGACCACAGCGACCTGAAAAGGAACAGGGTTATGCAATGCTGGTGCCTGACAAAAGAGCACCAGAAAAGTGTCTGAGAAGGAAGAGAAAATGGACTCTGACCTCATGCCATCCACAATTAAGAACCTCAGTATCCTGGGTCAGCAAGCTGGCTTAGCAGGTGATGGCACTCACCGCAAGGCTGACACATCTGAGCTCAATTCCAGGACCCACCAGATGACAGGAGAGACTCACTCCAGAGAGCTGATCTGTGGCTTGAGTGCACGCGCACACACACACAAATGTATAAAAGAATTTCAGCCAGGCAGTGGTGGGGCACACCTTTAATCCCGGCATTCGAGAGGCAGAGGCAGAGGCAGGTGGATTGTGAGTTCTGGGCCAGCCTGATCTAGAGTCAGATCCAGCACAGGCTTCAAAGCTACACAGAGAAACCCTGTCTCAAAAAAACAAAACAAAACAAAACAAAACAAACAAACAAAACAATTCAATGTTAGAAAGTAGACTATGACTTCTCAAAGAACATAGTCAGTGAAGGACTTCCTAAATGAATAAAAGGAAAATTGTCCTTAAAAAGCCACAAACACTACTAGATAAATACTTTCTTGTAAATCAAGACTTTAAAGTAAAAAAAGGGTCAGTACAATGGCTCAGAGAGTAAGGCCCTTGCTATCAAACTTGATGACCTGAGTTCAATCCCAAGGTCCCACACGGTGGAAGGACAGAAGAGACTTCTGCAAGTTGTCCTTTGATCTACACACACACATACACACACAAGCACACACTCACACACATACCAAATATGTAATTTTTTTTTTCCCCCGAGACAGGGTTTCTCTGTGTAGTTTTGGTGCCTTTCCTAGAACTCACTGTGTAGACCAGGCTGGCCTCGAACTCACAGAGATCCACCTGGCTCTGCCTCCTGAGTGCTGGGATTAAAGGCATAATACGCCACCACAGCCTGGCATAAAATATTTTCTAAGTAAAATACAAGCTGTAAACTAGGAATCAGCAACATATATCTGACATAAAATAGCAACAAAGACATAAGAAAATGCATCCAAATAAGAACGTGACAATCAACAGAACAAACATGGAGGGAATGAAAAAAATATATATCAATATATACACCAAGAGGCAACAGATCAAGCTCTTCCAATTCTGAGAGAGGCAAAGCCAGTCTGAAGACCATTTCATGCACTATCAGCAAAACTGACTCTCAGTGTGAAAACACCCCAGAGAATACATGGATTGGGAAGTATCTGATACTGGAGTAGTATTGACACTGCCCACTGACAGCTGAGTAAACACACAACTGGCCTCTACACCAGCAGGTCCCAACATCCCATTCCCAACCAACCACAGACTCAAAGTACCTGGGAGAAAAACATCATCTGTACTAAACAAACAGACCTCCTGATCAGTATAGCACACACACTAATCAGTATTTGCATAGCATTTACATTGCATTAGGAATAAGTAATCTAGAGATGGTTTAAAACGCATGGGATGGGCTTAGGGTAGAGCTGTCTTAGCATGTGCAAAGTCCTGGGACTGATCTCAGCATCACAAAGTAAAATAACGTTGAACATGATTTCAACATGGGCAGCAGGCCTAAGTAGGTCAACCCTAAGTTCACTAAAATGTAAAGTATATGGGACAACATGCACTCACATTATACAAACATTATGCCATTTCTCACAGAGGACCCTGGTATTGCAGGAAGTCCTAGAGCTAAGCTTCCATAGACACCAAGGGAAGACTGTTCCGATGTGTTTCTACTATTATTTCATTCATTCATTCATTCATTCATTCACTCACTCACTCACTCATTCATTCACTTATGTGTGCTCGGAGGGTAGGATGGATGCTTTCGTGAAGAGTCTGTCTTCTCCTTCCACCATATAGGTTGTGGGATGGATACCAGATCATCAAGCACGGTGGCAAGCACTTTTACCCACTGAGCCATCTCATGGGCCCGAGAATGTTTTAATGCTTTTGGGTCGGAAGTTAAGGTTCATGAGTACCTAATTTATAGAAATTAAAATAGGGTGCAATGGTGCATGCTTATAATTGCAGCATGACAGAGGCTAAGGCAGGAGGAATGCAATTTCCAGGCTCAGGCAACATAGAAAGACATTGTCTCAAAATCAAAACGAATCAAACACACCATCTGTATAAATAAATGTATGTGTATGTACATATATACATACAGATACACCAAAATCCAAGGCTGTTCAAGTCAGTTGCATATCCCTGGTAGTCAAGGGCAGGGTGTTGGGGATTATCACAGGTGACTCTCATTTACGACTTCGATCTCTTTGGTAGAGTCTATGATGACCACTATTACCCTAAGGAGCTAAGACATACCACCGCCACTTGCTTCTTCAGTGGCAGCTTTGGAGGCAGTCACGTATCTCTAGGTTCCCTGCCTAGGTCTCTACATAGAATAATGACTGCTCATGGCTTCTTTTCCACAGTGGTGAGACAAAACAACACTGACATCTTCCAACTTAGAAGAACACATAAGCACGAACCTGTGACAGCATGCAAGTGATGGGTGTGCAGAAGCGTATCTGCTCGGTGGTATGCTTCCAACAGCCTCCCAAACACACACTCCTCCCTGGAGCACATCTCCACCACAGTGTTCTTCAGCGCCGCCAGGTGCACCAGGGCCGAAAGGACACAGTCTAGCCAGCAGAGCGCCTGAGAGTTTTTCCACTGGACACAGAGAGTCTGGCCAAAGGATAAACATGTGCTCTTGGATGGCATTTTCAGCCCAGATCTTTCACTTCGGGGGAGCATTCCAGAGACGGTAACGGTGGCAGGATCTTCTGTAGGAGCCACGTCCATGTTTCCAGCTTCCAAAGTCTCATTCTGCTCCAAGGAACCAACTGTCCTGACAGGATTCTGGTGACCAATGTTATCTGGTAAGCTTGATGAGGTGTCACCACACACTTTTCCATTATATTTACCATTCAAAATCTGTTCACCAGTGACAAGGTGACTTCTAGTCTTTTTAGAATGTACTGGAAGAGGTGAATTCTTACAGTTGGTTTCCAATCTCTTTCTTTTTTGAGGCTTATTTTGAGTGTGACAATCTTCCGAATCAGGAGAAATTAAATTAGTAAGTGATTCAGAGCCCAAAGGATAAATGCACTAGAAAGAAAAAATAAAATTGTTAAAACAAACAAACCTCAATAATAATCCAAATCAGTTGAAGTTTTACCTTAGATTCCTGTGTCATAAAAAAACACACAATTTCGCCGGGCGGTGGTGGCGCACGCCTTTAATCACAGCACTCGGGAGGCAGAGCCAGGCGGATCTCTGTGAGTTCGAGGCCAGCCTGGTCTACAGAGTGAGTTCCAGGAAAGGCGCAAAGCTACACAGAGAAACCCTGTCTTGAAAGAAAACACACACACACACACACACACACACACAATTTTAGCATTCATGTGACAGAGTATTCCTCACAACCTAAATTTCAAAGAACTAGAGGTAACTAATCAAAGTTTGCCCCACCCCAAAGAATATTTCCCCTAGTTCATTTGTACCATCAAATCCTGCAAGCCTGGCAGAGTGATAATACATGCCTTTAATCCCAACACTTAAGAAGTAAGATTATGTGGATCTCTCTGAGTTGGAGGCCAGCCTGGTCTATATAGTGAGTTCCAGAACAGCCAGGACTGCATAGAGAAATCCTGTCTCAAAGGGGGTAAGGCTTTAAGTTACAGTAGACTAGGCTGAAAGAAAACACTATTTTGGCTTTAATTAAACTGTGTGTGTGTGTGTGTGTGTGTGTGTGTGTGTGTGTGTGTGTGTGTGTGTGTATATATATATATATAATATATATTGTCAAGTAAATAAAAATTTTCAGCAATGTAAAGAAAGACTGTGTGCTACTTTGGGAGAGTGAAGCAACTTACAGCATTAAAAATTGAGAAAGTTTGCTTGTTTGTTTGTTTATTTTTTTCAATACAGGGTTTCTCTGTGTAACATTCCTGGCTGTCCTGGAATTCACTTTGTAGACAGGCTGGCCTTGAACTCACAGAGATCCACCTGCCTCTGCCTCCGGAGTGCTGGGATTAAAGGCATGTGCCACCATGCCCCACTGGGAAAATATTTTTTACATAAAATTTTGCCAAGTACTTCCTATGCATCTTATATGTTCTAAGATCTATTTTTATTACCCTTACTGATGTGTGTCTATGTCTGAGTGAATGTGGTGTATGTGGATGCCTAGAGGCCAAGAGAATGTCGGATGCCTAGGAGGTGAAAGTCACAGGCAACTGTGAACTGCCTAATGTGGGTACTGAGATTGAACTCAAGTCCTCTGCAAGAGCAGTACTTGCTCTTAACCGATGAGCCATTGCTCCAGTGCCTGGATCCTGCATTTGAAACAAGTTCAAGGGCTTGCAAATATCTCATTTGAAACATGCCTTCTTGCCAGGCGTGGTGGCACACGCCTTTAATCCCAGCATTCAGGAGGCAGAGGCAAGAGGTTCTCTTTGAGGTCAGCCTGGTTGATAAAGCCAGAGTTGTTACACAGAGAAAACCTGTCTTAAAAGGCCAAAAATAAGTAAATAAATAATGTCTTCAACACCACTATGGTAGACTGGTGTCCTCCGGTGAACTGAACAGCCACACCTCCCTTAGTCCATCCTCCAGATGTGCTTGGCTGTTTCCAGCTTTGCGGGGACATCAGGTACATTAAGTACAGGGAAGCCAGTAAGTCCTGTCTCATCACAGGAAGAACTAAGGCTCCTGATTGCCTGCCTGCACCGAGCTCCTCAGCAGCATCGAGTACTATGGCTAGCACTTGGCTGTTCAGCAGACACTATTATATGCATCAAAAGCCTTGCCTGGTCAACCCCAAGAATACTGATACTAAATCAAGCCATTACCTAGGAAGCTAGGATGTTCTCAGGTAATTTACCTCCTGGCTACAGGTGTGTAGCATGAGCTCAATTTCCTTTCCCACTGCACACAGAACTCTGTGAGCACTTCAATTTTTCAGCACAGACAAGCTCTGCCCTGTCAGCTGCACAGTGAAGTCCGTACCAGCCTGACCTAAACCTCATGCCCCAGGGTCCCTAAATCCGCTCTGCCTGAGAATCACACCACTACAATCAGCAGTGAGCCAGGAACGGCATACGCCTGTAATCCTAGCACTTCAGCAGCTAAAGTGAGACGATAGAGATTCTAGATCAGTTTGGACCATAGGGCCTGCCTCAAAAACCAAAACCAAACCTACCTCAAAATACAAAGAAACCAAGCAAGCAAACCACTGTGAACAGAGCTTTGAGTACCAGAGAATTCCTTATCATTTAAAAAAGGAACGCATCAAAGACTTGACTAAAGACTATTGTTCAAGGGTGGCTGGTCACTTTGTCTAGTATCCAGTGCTCTGAATGTGCTGTCCAAACTCCTAGATCAACCCAACCCTTCCCTTGGGCATCAGTGCCCACCCTCTGCTCCACAGGGTAGCCTGAGCCACGTACCCCTCCCTAACTGATAGGCCCAGCATATCAAGGTCTAGGTATTTTCCCAACTAAAAACAAGAAAGGAAAAGAAAGGAACAACAAGCCTCTTCCTTCTCAGCCAGTTCTCAATCCCATTCACTTTCACCACCACTGCTTTACCCAGCTGGGCCGAGTGGTCCTCACCTTCCTCGAGTTCCTTTCCATTCCACTTCCAAATCCATGCCCGTCTCCTTGGCTTTATTCTTACCCAGCCGTCTCCGATCCTGGACTCTTTGTAATGTCTCCAACCTCTTCACATTGGCTCAAGGCTCAACCCCAAGTCCCAGTCTAACTCACCATTCACACGGATAGTTCAGTTAGCCACATGGTGTATTCATGACCACCAAATCTTGACCTCCAATCCCAAATTCTCCATCAGCTGTTTGATGTTCGGCTCCAACTGCTTCTCCACCTGTCTAGTTTATCTTAGTCTTCCCCTACATCTTGCCTTTCCCACCATCTTCCCTAGCTCACCAACTACAACTCAATTCATCCCGCTCATCAGAAAGAACGCCGGGAACCGTTCCCGCTCTCACACTCCCATGCTGCTTCCTAAACCTCCAGCCAATTCTGTCGGTTTTACCTTCAGAGAACCACGGGCTGCGGCTCTCTGCACCCACAGGCTCAGTACCCATGGCCTGTGACGGCTGTGTCTGTAGTGAGCATGCACAGACTTCCTCGTCACATCCCTAAATAACACAGCACAGCATTCCATTTACATTGTAGTAGGCGCTATGAATAGTCTAGAAACGCTTTAAAGTGATGCAGGAGGGTGCAGATTGGTCACATGCAACCCTCGGCCACTTTATAGAAGGGACTTGAGTCCCTTGTATAAAGTAAAGGCAGCCTGCAGAAGGACTATAGAAATGGAATCCATTCGTGGCCCATCACCTCCACCTCCACCCTTTCTCCCTGGAATCCTGCACTTGCCTTTCCACTAGCCAGAGGGACAAACAGCCCGCTTGCTTTCTGCACTGCTCTCAGAACCCTGCAACACTCTGTAAGCAGATGCTCTGGGGTTTACCTCTATACAAGCAGTCTCTTCTTCGAGACACCAACCACGCATCCTATTACTTAACTGTCATGCTATCTACCTGGACAGCAAGTGTTTCTGAAATGGATACCAAGTGAACAAACAGCCCTCGGAGAAGCCAACAGCCAACTCCGGGCACTGTACTCCCAATGAACTGGATACAACTACATTTCCCATGACCTTTGAGCATCAAGATGTCTCAAAGTCAAGAAAATGTATTCACTGGTATATTCTAGAGAACACAGTAAGAACACGGATAAAGCAATACATAGGGCAGGCCAAGGGGCAGGGAAGAGTGGTGTGGCACCTCTGTCCCATCTGGGCACACCAGTCTGAAAACTCCTGGAATACTCCTGTTTCTGCAGCATTTGGTGATTAGTTCCCCACTCCCCCACCCCTGAGGGTCAGTGGACGAGCTTCAAGTGCCAGCAGTCTGGCCAATGGTCTTAGGACCCTAAGTCGCCCACTGGGAAGTCGAAGGGGCTCATTATGGATGCCAAGAGCCCCGCCCATTACCTAGACTGTCGATCCAGAGGCTCAGGCTCACACAGACAAGGACTATGCCCCTCCTCCACCACTCCCTCCAGACTCCTCCCTCAGCCATCCTTACCAGGGATCCTTAGATGGCTTCCTTCTGTCCCCAGCCACTCTTCTGATTCCCTGCTCTCACTCCCCTTGCACTCGAGTACAGCTCCAGTGCTTTCCATGCAGAAGACCAACACGACTGGCCGCTGCAGGCCTCCCAGAGCCTTCGCTGGGCCTGCTTCTCCCCATGGCCAGGACTCTTCCTCTTCCTCTTAGGCCTGCTCAAATTTCACTTCCTTTCTTTTTTCTTTTTTCTTTCTTTTCTTTTTGTTTTTTTGTTTTTTTTTTTTTTTTGTTTGTTTTGTTTTTTCGAGACAGGGTTTCTCTGTGTAGCTTTGCACCTTTCCTGGAACTCTCTCTGTAGACCAGGCTGGCCTCGAACTCACAGAGATCTGCCTGCCTCTGCCTCCCGAGTGCTGGGATTAAAGGCATGCGCCACCGCAGCCGCCACCCCCCATCCCCCCGGTCAAATTTCAGGTTCTTAATAAAGCATTCCCCCCACTATTCTATTAAAAACTCCAAACGCTCTTGGGGCTGGGGCAACGGCTCAGTGACTATGAGCATTGTCTGCTCTTGCAGAAGTCCTAGATTTGAGTCCCAACACCTACATGGAAGCTCAGAACTGCCTGTAACTCCAGTTCCAAGGGACCTGAGGCCCTCTCTGGCTTCAGCAGACAGGTATGCATGCAGCACATACATTCTGACACACATACTTTTTTTTATATTACTTAAAAATCACAAACTCCCTGAGCAGTGGTGGCCCATGCCTTTAATCCCAGCACTCGGGAAGGCAGAGGCAGAGGCAGGTGGATCTCTGAGTTCAAGGCCAGTCTGGTCTACAGAGCGAGATCCAGGACAGCCAGGGTTACACAGAGAAACCCTGTCTCCAACAACAACAACAAAAAAAACAAAACAAAACAAAAAAATCACACACTCAGGCTGGAGAGATGGCTCAGCAGCTAAGAGCATTGGCTGCTCTTCCAGAGTTCAAGTCCCAGCACCCATGTGGCAGCTCATAACTGTCTATAACTGTAATCCTGTGAGATCCAATGCCCTCTTCTGGTATGCAGATATACATAAAGACAAAACACTCATATACATAAAACAAACAAATATTTTTTAAAAATCATAAACTCTTCTTTTCCTCACATTCAACTTCCACTGCTTAATTTCTCTCCCTAACTTGTGAAAACAGGGTCATGAGTGTCAGGCTAGCCTTGAACCGAGATCCTCCTGCCTCTGAGGACTACAGGAGAACACCACCGTGACAAACCTCAGAGTACTTGTCATCACTGCAGGTACACACGCATGCTGTTTACTGTCTTTCTGTCTTCAAGACAGTACCTAGTACTGTGAGCGTAGACCCAACACAGTGACACATTTAACTGAATAAATGCATAAAGAAGTTTGTACTTCTGTGGTTAGTATCCCCTCCTGCAATATACCCCACAAAAGCATCCATTACCAGCCATGTCATTTAGTCTGTTTTCCTAACAGGGCTGGTCATCAGACCGCAAACGATAACACTGCAGAATTCCAGGCGAACTCTATAGGTCAGTGCCTGGAGACCCAGAAGCATGCTGAGTTTATCTGGAACAGACAGAGCGGGAACTAGACACCCGCAATCACAACTCTGCGGATCTGTGCAATGCCCTGTTCCCAGAACCTACCAATCTGTTCTGATTTTGCAGAATAACTATTCTGAAAATTAAACATGCATGAACTGCTCATGCTCGGGACCCTCAATCTCAAGCACCACCATCCAGAAGCCAACACCAAAGCAAAGCCCTCCGCAATTAAGGGCCTCACCGTGGAAAAGGTGGTGTGGTGGCCAACACTGGGGAGCTCCCCTGTGTTCAGTATCCTCTACCATCACTGCCAAAGCCTCTGCTGTCCTGAGTGAACCCGACTGCAGGCATGTAAAGTGATGACCTTGTCCTCTGCATGTGACTTTGTTGCCAAGTGACTAAGGCTTAATATAAAGTTTGATTTATACGTAAACTTAAATATTTGATGGGATTAACATTGGTTAACTGTTTTTATTTCTCGATTTTATTTATTTTATGTATACACGTGTTTTACCTGCACATATGTAGATGCACCCAGAGACTGGAATTATAGATGGTTGTGAGCCACCATGGGAGTGCTGGTGACAGAACCTGGGTCCTCTGCAGGAGCATTAAACACTGAGCCACCTCTCCTGATTTTTTATTTGACAACGTTTTAGGGATAAGATGCCAGCTTTATATTGGCAAGAAATACAATGTGTGACGTTCTGTATATGAGGAGGAAAAAAAGAAAACAAAAATGGATCTGAGAGTGTTATCTTGGATTGGGGGGTAGTTTAAAATAGTCTGTGGGTCAATGTTTGTGAGAGGTCTTACTGCTGCTTTTACTTAGCAAACTGTGGGCACTAAATATACAAATTATGAAATATAATCCATCCCATACCAGAGTTGTACCAGGGGAACCACTGATTCATTCTAAATGACAAGCTGCTTCTTCTTTTGAGAGAAGGTCTACTGGCTCAGGCTAGCTTCAAAATTGTGGCAATTCCACTCCATCCTCCCAAATGCTGGGATGGGCATGCACCACGCCTGTCTGCCTTAATGCTTTTAAGTACATAAAAGTTGGCTCAGAGCATATACACTGTTTTTGATATAACCAATTACCAAAACATCCTTCCAGGTAAAATGGAGATTAATAACTACTATATGCCCAGGTGTGGTGGCACACACCTTTAATCCCAGCACTTGGGAGGCAGAGGCAGGCGGATCTCTGAGTTGAGGCCAGCCTGGTCTACAGAGTGAGTTCCAGGACAGCCAGGGCTACACAGTGAGACCCTGTGGGTGGGGGGGGGGGGAAGGAACTACTATATGCTACAGACTTAATAAGGCTCCCCCACAAGGTTAACAGCAAGTAGCAATATTTTAGGAGTTCAACTGGAAAATAGTCAACTATTTAAGATTGTTGGTCAGAGACATTTAAAAACTGATGTTATCAATGCATTTAAAGTCTATACTCTGAAAAATACAAAATGAGTAAAATTTGAACAATGAAGGCTGAAACCTATAAACTATATAGCATTAGTACTTTACCTGAAGATCCTCACACAGAGAGATGGACTCTTGGAAGTTAATTTGGTAAGTTTTTAAGGTGTTCAGCTTCCCTTTTGCTCTACAAGCAGGACAATGCCTATCCACTGTAACTTTAGCTGAATCACAATTCTAAAAGAGAAATAAAGCAAATTAAAAGAGACATTCCTAAATTATATTAAGTTACAAAAGAGTTAAATGGAAGGATAACCAGAAAAAAAAAATGTACAAATTCCTACCAGAAGGATTCTGGCAAGATTAAAAACAGCAAACAAAAGAAACCATGGACAGTCTTAAACAGTTATTATCCAAATAAGACATTTATAGTTTTAAATATTAAAATTTGAGTTAAAAACAGTATCAGTTTTATTCACAAGGAAAAGGTACTATCAACTGCCAAGGAAAATGCATATTGTTCATATTTTCAGAGAATAGAAAACCATAAGATCTAGGCATTATTTCTACTTTCACATATCAATAACAGAGAGGTAAACAAATTATAATAATCTTTCGCCATTGCTGTAAGATTTCCGTGGAAGATAGAATTTTTTAGGACTTCATTCATAAAATGAAATTTAAAATTTTAAGTTTCATTTATAATTTGAATTTCAAATACAAGAGGAAAAAAAACCAATTTTGCACTTAGGCCAAAAATAAGTTCACTAACTTTTCCCAAGTACCCCAGCTTGGGGAGTGAAGATATCCCTATATCAGTCCCTGGTCCAACCCGTGGCAAACCATTTCCAATCTTCAGAGAAGCCATCAATCCGAGTCATTGGCTAATTTATTTCACTTGGAATATGCCAATATCACTAAGGATTTTTCAATGAATCCTGGAAAAAAAAAAGTCAACAAACAATTAAATAAAAATCCTATTTACTCTAAAAAGAGATCTTTGCTATTTTATAAGACAGAGATATTAAGTATATTTGTGAGCTACAAGTCCTTGGATAAACATTCTGTGGTCTTGAAAATACCTAAATGTATTTAGTTATTTACAAATGGATGAGGAAAGGGTAGAGAGTGATCACAGGATGCATTTTCCTAATTCATGGGAAATTAAAACTTTTCATAGAGGCAGCTACTGGTTAAAGCAAGCGAGTCAATGGGTTTGAGAGCCTAAGCTGTTCAGCCTCTGAAGTGTGAAGCAACCAGGTCAGCACTGTAAAGACCTGAACCCTTCAGTCCACTGTTCTATCAAAGACAGAAAAGAAGAAAGGACCCACACGGTTTATTCCTTTCTACATTGTCAACCACTACTTCTGCACCAGTTGGGAATACTTTCCTGTCTGAAGACAGGGTCTCACTAAATAGCCCTGGCTGGCCTGGCACTCGCTATATATGTAGACCAGGCTGACCTTGAACTCTGCTTGCTTCTGCCTCCCAAGTGCTGGGATTAAAGGCCTGCAAATACAACCAGCAGAATACTACATTTAAAAAGTTACCAACAAAACATTCTGCTCTTCGTAAAGGTAAGTACTTCCATAGTACAAATGCCAAGTGATAAGTATGCACTGAGTATAGTTCAGCTCCAACCCCATTAGGAAGATTCAGGATAGTGAAAATTCTTAGACACAGCTCAATACTAGAAAAAAAAAAAGTGTAAATGGGCAGTGGTAGCACACGCCTTTAATCCCAGCACTCGGGAGGCAGAGGCAGTGGATCTCTGTGAGTTCGAGGTCAGTCCGGTCTATAGAGTGAGATCCAGGACAGGCTACAAAACTACACAAAGAAACCCTGTCTCAAAAAAAAGAAAAAAAAAAAAAAAGAAAGAAAAAAATGCTTAAAAACGGTTCAAGTATAGACTTAAAATACAACAAAACCAGATCTAAAAGACCTTTAGGCAGAGATAGGTTATCATTTAGCCAGGGAGTTGAAACTTCAAGCATAAATCTTGCCAAAACCCAAGGAGGCCAGCCTTGTCTACGGAGCAAGTTCCAGGACAGTCAGAGGGCTACACAGAGAAACCCTGTCTCAAACAAACAAAAAAGACACACACACAAATACATATATGCAGCGTGAAAGTCTGTGTCCACATCTGTAACTACAACACTCGGGAGGAGGAAGCAGGTAATATTTAAGGCCAGCCACAGCTATAAATGAATTCAAAGTCTGCCTGGGCTACAAGAGAACCTGACGAAAGAAAAGAAAAAAGAAAACAAAAGAAAAGGAGGGGAAATAAGAGGAGGGGAGGGGAGGACAGGGGAGAAAGAAAAGGAAGGAAAGGAAGAAAGAGAAAGAAAGGAAGAAAGAGAAAGAAAGGAAGGAAAGAAGGAAGGAGGGAGGGTGGGTCAGTATTAGTGAATCTCAATTTCCTGATGCTGAAGAAATAACCACAACCTTTAGCTCATTCTACTCACAACATATTCACAAAAAAAGAATTACAG
>CABHPH010130976.1:0-38967 GCA_902168325.1 Peromyscus nudipes | reverse complement strand
ACACACACACACACAGAGTTTCCAGTAACACTTCAAGAAATGAATTTGGGATGGAAAGATGGGAAGGAAGAAGAAAGAGTAGTACTTGTGCTTTGGAAAGAGGCTGAACTATTTTCATGTCCCAGGCTGACACCAGAGGCCATGTTGACATCCTTTTTCCATGCTGCCACAGGGGGAGGGTGCACATTGCAGTCTTTGGTCCTGCTGCAGCTGGGATGTATAGATATCTGTGGCCCATGTTATCACCAAAAACCATGCAGATGTGGTATGTGCTGCCACCTGAAGCCCTGTTAGTGTTCCTTGCCTGTATTGCCACTTGAGACCATGCTGAGGTCCATGGTATGTGCTGATGCCCAAGGCCAGATGGATGTCCATGATCCATGCTGTTTCCAGACACCATATGGAAGTCTACAATCTATGCCTCCATTGACTATAAATAATAAGAAAGCTTCTTATGCAGAGGTATCAATGACTATAGACTCACTATTGAGAGAGACATTGGAGACATCTGTGACACACCCATCCCCCAAAAAAGCAACAACCTTAGACAGGAACACAATAAGTGAACTCATAAATATGATAAGGATAAATTGTAGCTCTCTAGAAGAGAGGGCTACTTGCAGGGTTGGGGGTGGGAAGGACTCACTTTTCTTTAAGGAGCTGGGAAGAAGCACGTGCAGAGAAGAGGGGGGACAGGAGATAACAGAGAGGAAGCAGTTTTTTATATGTTTTTTGGGGGGCACAGAAGTTGGGGAGCAAACCTGGGAAGATTGGGATGTGAGGGTGATAAGTATGAATTACGTGAAATTCCTAAATACTCATTAAAATTATTATGATAAAAAAGACTGTCAATGTCCAATGTCTGGAACTCACTCATGATATTCTGGGCTCAAGGGCCTAAGAAAGTTCCATTTCTCTGGTTCTGTCATTTATAGCATAAGCAGATTGTCTGGTAAGCTCTCAATAGGTAGCTCTGTGACACATTTGTCATTGTTCTTGGTGGTTATCTCATGGTCCTGATGTCTTCTATATTTTGGGATCTCCTGTGTAACTAAGGCTGCATTGTTATGAATGGCTTTTCTTGGTCTCTATTCAGGGACTCCAACCCTATAACATGGTGTCACGCCTCAGCTTCTCTCTAAGATCCCTTTATGCCTTCAAATCAGTACCATATGTGAGACTATCAAACATTACCAAGTTTAGGTGACAGTTTGAGATGTTTCTTTGGACCACAAGACCTGTGTGCTGATCATGATTAAGTAATTTTGCATCTATGATACTGGTCTCTTACTAATCATAACTGATTTTTTTTTTCAGCTCCAGCTAATCAGCAACAACTGTCCCAGTAAAGCAAAGGCTTCAGTTCCTCAGATTCTTAATCTAACACATTATATAAATGGTCCTGGTAAGAGTCTTTGATCCTCTCCCAACTCCATAAGCCAGGCCTCAATTTTCTGCATCTTTTTCAGCATCCTCTATCTTCCAACTATAACAACTCATTAAGTTCTGAGTACTCAAAGACTCTGTCTAGCTTCAAAACACTTCCACCATCCTCCTCTCCTGCAAAACAATAGTTAGGTCCATCAATTGCAGTCCTAGTTTTCTTTTTTTTTTTTTTTTTTTTTTTTTTTTGCAGTGCTAAAACAGTGGTCAAAAGCAACTAGGAAAGTAAAGGGTTCATTTGGCTTACAGCTTATAGTCCATCATCAGGGGAAGCCATGGCAGAAACTCAAAAGCAGGTACAGAGTGGAAGGAACCATGGAGCTGCTTACTGATTTGTACCCTTGCTAGTCAGATTTCTTAAATGATCCAGGAATACCTGCCCAAAAATGGTGGTGTTCACACTGGACAGCAGCTTCTCATATCAGTCATCAATCAAGATGATGCCCACAGACATGGCCACAGGCCAATTCTCTTTGATGGAGCCAAGTCCTCAACGGATATTCATTCTTACTAGGATTGATTCTGTGATTCTCTCTCTCTCTCTCTCTCTCTCTCTCTCTCTCTCTCTCTCTCTCTTTCTCTCTCTCTCTCTCTGTCTCTCTGTCTCCCCCTCTTTCTCTGAGAGCAACATATTCAGAGTGATTTTGACAGCAGATGGAATGAAATAGTTATATTAACTGTTAATTATGTGGCACTCTCATTTTTAAAACAGAGTACATCATTGATTCATGGAGTTCAAATCACTTAAAACTTCCTGCACATGAGAATTCCATGAAAAGAACTTTGATACTTAGAAACCTGTAGAGCCACAAAAAGGTGTTTCATATTCTGTATGACTAGGGTTACATTGAAGTATATATACATTTTATATGGCTAGACTGAAGTGAAATTATGGTACAATACAATAAAATTATACTAAATAGATTAGAGAGTCAGGATAGGTGCATCTTGTGAATGTATATTTGGGGAAAAGTATAGAACTCCTCCAATATCCATGAGTCAACAAACTGGTTTTTACCAGTATAATTTATAGGTTTTATAAACACACAGGTGTACCTTAGACTCTTCTGCTCACACCAATTCATTAGTATAATTTGTTCATTCAAGATAAATATTAAATGCTCATAGGTCAAAATCTTTTCCTCAAGTTTCTGACAGATATTGTCTTCAGTTTGTGGAAGCAGAAATACCTACATCTGGTATACCTTTTCCACATTGGAAAGGTCTATTATAAAGACAATAGCCAGACAGACTCATGAATTTAATTTTTGATGACAATTTTGGGATACCACATTAATCACTTGAACAATTTGAATATGTTTAGATAGAAATATCACAATGCTTAATAAAATTATAATTCTGGGTTTTCAGAAAATTCTTTCTTAAGATTTAATTTAGAAATATTTACTTAATTAGGCTTTCCAAAACTGTGATACCCAGTTGACTTCTGATTTCCAGTTTAGAGTGAAATGATTAAATGAAATTCAGAACTTCTGTGCTTATTTCATGTTGTTTATTTATAATATTTGTTTACTGTTTGGAAATATTTGCTTCTGTGCTAGAATTTATAATGTTCAAAACAAAGTTTAGTGTATATTTAAAAATGTATTTTAAACTATCTGTAAATAATATAATTGCTATTATATGAAACAAATAGCAAAATAAAATTTTAGAATAGAATTTAAAGATAGGCTTAAGTATTTTCATGATATATCACTTCAACAAAGCATTGGTAATTCATTTGTCCAATTCAAAGTCTTTTCCTATACATAAAAGTTTCTCTCAGAAGAAAGATTATGTCACTGACAAAGTCATTTGATAAATATTACTCTTCATCAATATGTGTCATACTGTCAAGATTTAATTATTTTATATTCATGTTATTACATAATTTATTTCTTTCTTTCTTTTTTGATTTTTTGAGACAGGGTTTCTCTGTGTAGTTTTGGTTGGTGGGATTAAAGGCGTGTGCCACCGCCACCTGGCATTATAATTTGATTTCTAACTGATCAATAATTACAAAATCACATGAACAGAAAATATCTATGTTATATATCTATATATATACTATCTATATGAATATATTTATATATGTATATATGTGTATATATATTTCTAAGGACTGTGTTTAGCATGAATATATGTAGGGTGCTAATATGCAATTGGATCAATTCATATATAGTAATGCTAAAATATTTTAAATAATGACACATGGTGTGGAGTAGATTTTGTCTTCTGTTTGGAATGAAAATGAGAAGTTTTGAGCTTTTTAGAGCACTAGTGAGATGTGAAAGGAAGTCTTTGTTTGAGAAGAGCCAATAGGATGAAGTCACTAATATACAAATCTATATTCACCCTCAGAGTGAAGTCAGCCCATAGGATGAAGCCAGTTGATACATAAACCCACATTCAACCACAGATTGCTATCCACTCCATATAAAATTTCCTTGAAATCTACCCCAAAAGATAGGAAACTGATATATCAGAATGATTTTAATTAGTGTTTCTTTAGAGGCTGTGGGAAGACATCGTCTGAGTTTGGACCAGACCCTATAAAGTAAAACTACCAGGCTACAGATACACAGATAAGTCTAAATGACCACAAGGAGCAAGCAGAGGAGACAAGTCATAAGCTGAGATAATGGTTAGACCAGTGGATGCCTATGAGACTCCTGAGTAAGTCCTCAAAACTTCTGAGACAATAGGGAGTATATGCATCAGAAGTCAAATTCTATTATCTGTGCTAGAAAAATAAATAATTTCAAAAACGGATAGCATGACTATTTCATTATAGGAAGATTATATAAGCTGATGATTAAAGTTAATAAACATATATCTTGAATAAAGTACAGATTATTAGAGGCAGAGTTAGAAATCAAAATACTGAGTGTAATTCTAGATTATTCTAATTAACAGAAAACACATCTTCCAGCCTACACTACTTTCTCTATGAACAATTCTTACAATAGCTTACAACATGGTAATCATTTTTCTGAATTCATTACACATGCATCTCAATCAAAATTTTAGCACCAATGGTACCTTCTGTTGTTAAAATTCTTTGGTATCTTGAAGAGAATGAGATAAGTGAATAATGTTAAGGAACTGGCCTGAAGTTGTTCTATGATATCACATTCCACAGGCAGTTTTGAACTTAGCAAGTCCAGCAGTGACCAAATGGAAGTGATCTATGGCACATCTTTCTGTGAGAATTCATTGATTATTTATCTCTTCAAACTTTATTGCACTCCACCAGCACACATAACAATATATTTCCATAATACTTAGCGCAATCTCATCCCTGAGTTAAAAAAGAACATCCCAATACCAACACTGCCAATACTCATGTATTTTTTACTTAGATGTGTTGCACACATACTTGTCAATGTATAGAACATGACATGAAACGAATATTAATGTATTTACACATATTCACATTTTATTGATCCTCTGAACATTTTCCATGGTTTAGAGAAGTCTATATTCATTCTGAAAATATGTAAACTAGCATTCCTTAAGATTCACAGTTTGAAACTAACAATGGTATACAGAGTGTTTGCAAAATAACCTCTTAGTTCAATTTCCTGATGTATGCAAAAACATTCCCTAACAACTTTTGAGGTAGATAAAATGTTACATAATGTTACCATGCCTTATAATTACAATGGACTTTTAAATGTTTTATATTCAAATGTGACCAACTGATTTGGGTGCATTTGTGAAATGAATAACTTATTTTATTGAAATCATTAATTTGGTGGGAACCAGAAGTTATTACTCTTGACTTTTGCTATGGTTTCCATAAAGAGGAGTTTTCCTTTAGCCCTGATCATTTTTTCAACTTTTCTCACCCCAAGAATAGGGAAACACACTGTCTACACTATAGACCCATTTCTCTTAGGAACCAACCCCACCAAATTTCCCCTCACATTAGAGGTTTTTAGGAAAATTTGGAGTTGAATGTGAAAATTTACCTAAACTGAGTGAGCATGTTGTCATACTCTTCCAACCCAATATTTCTTCCTAATTTAGCTCATTTTATTCTCTGTTCCTCTGTGTTTTCCTACAATAGGATCAAAGCTTAAACCTGGAAGAAGTATAATGTTTTTGGCATATCCTAGTCAGTATATATCCTAGCCAGCATATATATTAGCCTCAATTTTTCACTACATTAATGTGTATAGGCATGTCAGTGTAGATATGAAATGTGTGTACATATGTGTGAATTGTGAAATTAAAATATAGGTAACAAAAAATTGTAAAATTTGTATGGTTCTAAATTGTGCTATCCATTAGAAAAAATGATGGGTATAATAATAATAATAACTCTCCCATCAACAGCCTAATAATTCATGACAAATAGAAATAATATTGTAATGGATTTTTACACACACATAATTCACCTGTAAAATATTCACATTTTAACCTCTGAATCTATGTATAGCAATTACATAACAAGGAAGAATTAATGTTTTGGAATAATTAAGTTTGGCGTACTGATAAGTACAATTTGACACAATTTAGACTCACCTAGGAAAGCTTCAAATGAAGAATTACTTCAAGCAGATTGGCCTATGGCCATGACTTGTTTATTGTAATCAAGAAGCTCATTGCAAACTCCTGATAGTACTCTGAAGATAATCCATAACATATTAAGCTTGTATTTTTATAAGCAACTAAAGTCAGGGTGATTTGTTACAGCAGCCATGCTAAGTTACATGGGTATGTGTGGCAAAAACTCACAAAAAGCATGAAGAGTGTTCTGCTTTAATGCTGAATAAATATAGCCCAGAATTAAATGACATTCATAAAAACAAATTTCTTCTCATTATTATGTATGGTTTTAAAACTTCCACAATTATAACCTTTGCCATGTACCATATATTAGAAGGCTTAAATTCAAGGGTCAAAACTTTTCATATAGATGCATAGCTCATGAGGTCTTTGGTAATCTTCATGACAGATTTTTTAATTAAATGACATGGACAAACCCAATTCATGTATCATACAAATGTTTAAATAAACATTATGATTTAACAAACTCTGCTGAGGACTACCAAAAGCTATGAGAAACATGAACACTTTGTAAATGCCAGATGTGAAGCAGTTTCTCCTGAAGTAAAGTCAAAACACATTAGTGTCTCAGCATTATGACAGCTGGCACCCTGGAGACTGTCTCTTTAAAGTCCAGAGACAGACTAAGGAAATTAATGATACATTTGTGTGAGATTCAACTTAAATATATAAAGTGGAGTAATATCCCCTAGAACATTTCCAAATTCACTAAAATAATATAATAAGGAACAAAAATTTTTATATTGACTCTCCTGCCTGGTGAAATCAACTGATCAGGGAGTTAAACACAGTTGTTCCTGCCACAAGAGTTTAATCAAGAGAATAAAGAGGAACATAAATTTAGTCCACATACTAAATAGAATGCTACATTGAGCTTGTACTTGCCAGACATGAGTTAAAGTACTCATTTGTTAAGTCATGCACCTGAAGTGCTCCATCCATGTACAACGCACACCTTTTCCTAGTTTAGGCAATAGCTTTCTAAGGAGTAACAATAAATGTGCATATAATTTAAAATAAACAATTTCTGTGTTTAAGGCAATGCTTATATAAAAATGGCTAAGAATTGCTCTTGAAAGTGGTAGACCTGCTTTTTGAGACTGAGTCTTCTGTTACCCAGACTGGTCTCAAACTCCCTATGTAGCTGAGGATGACCTTGGACATCTGATTATTTTGTCTCTACCTTTAAGTGTTAAGATTAGCACCCAGACTTCCCATCTGGACAAGAGGTGAGTGCCTGGGCTCCATCTAGATCCCATCCCTGGGCACCAGCCACTCCTGGGAAGACCTGCCCAACTTGGCCCCAGGTTCTGGCCATCAGGCAGGATCCCTTCTACCCCCACCGGGAAGGCTCCCCTTCTCCAAGACCCCCAGCAAACCCTCCAATCTCCACGCCCTGCCCCCATGCCCACCATCTTCTGAGACCCCAGCCACTTCCTGAGACTTAGAGACCAGTCCCCAGCTCCCATCCTGCCCCGGACTTCCCATCTGGACAAGAAAGGCCCATCTGGACAAGAGAGAGAGACTTCTTGAATCTGTCAGCTCTGTCTGGACCACATGCACTGATAAGACCAAGAACAAATCAGAAGGAGATGGGCAGACGTCAAGGCAGAAGTACATACAACAAAATAAAGAGCAATACAGCATCACCAGAATCTAGCCCTCCTCCAATATCTAGACCTGAACATCAAAAATTGGAAGAAGCAGAAGAAAACAGCCTTATGAATAACACCATGAAGAAGGTAGAGGCTTATATAGAAGGAATCACAAATGAAATTGAGGAAAAGACAAACAAAAAATGGGAAGAATGCTATAAAAAAACTAGAGGAAAGGACAAATAAAGCAGAAGAAAACAATAAAGCCCTGAAAGAAAATCATGAAAAAGCAATGAAACAGATGAAGGAAACAGTCCAAGACCTGAAAAGGGAAATAGAAAAAAATTAAGAAGACACAAACAGACAGAATGCTGGAAATAGAAAATCTGAGTAAATGAACGGGAAATTCAGATGCAAGTGTAACCAACAGAATGCAAGAGATGGAAGAGAGGATCTCTGGCGTTGAAGATACGGTAGAAGAAATAGATTCATCAGTCAAAGAAAACACTAAAGCCAACAAAGTCATAACCCAAAATGTCCACGAAATTTGGGACACCATGAAAAGACCAAACCTATGAATAATAGGGATAGAGGAAGGACAAGAATACCAACTCGAAGGCACAGAAAATATATTCAAAAAGATCATAGAAGAAAACTTTCCCAACTTAAAGAAGGAAATGCCTATGAAGATACAAGAAGCCTATAGAACACCAAACAGACTAGACCCCCCCAAAAAAAGTCCCCTCGCCTCATAATAATTAAACAACTAAATGTACAGAATAAAGGAAGAATATTAAGGGCAGCTAAGGAAAAAGGCCAAGTGACTTATAAAGGCAAACCCATCAGAATAACACCAGATTTCTCAATGGAGACTTTGAAAGCCAGAAGAACATGGACAGATGTAATGCAGACACTAAGAGACCATGGATGCCAGCCTAGACTAATATACCCAGCAAAACTTTCAATCATCATAGACAGAGTGACCAAGACATTCCAAGACAAAGCCAGATTTAAACAATACTTATTCACAAGCCCAGCCCTACAGAAAGTACTAGAAGGAAAATTCCAACCTAAGAAATCAGATATACCCTTGAAAACACAGGCAATAGATAAAGCCACAGCAGTAATCCCCAAGAAGAGAAGCACACACACACTACCACCCAAAAATAACAGGAATGAACAATCACTGGTCATTAGTATCTCTTAATATCAATGGACTTAATTCACCTATAAAAAGACACAGGCTTACAGAATGGATATGAAAGCAGGACCCATCTTTCTACTGCATACAAGAAACACACCTCATATTCAAAGATAGACACTACCTAAGAATAAAAGGCTGGGAAAAGAATTTCCAATCAAACAATCTTAAGAAACAAGCGGGTGTAGCCATCCCGATATCCAGCAAAATAGACTTCAAACTAAAATCAATCAAAAGAGATCAAGAAGGGCATTACATACTCATCACAGGAAAGATCCACCAAGAGGAAGTTTCAATTATGAACATTTATGCCCCAAACACAAGGGCAACCACATATGTAAAAGAAACATTACTAAAGATTAAACTACATATAAAACCCCACACATTAATAGTGGGAGACTTCAACACCCCACTTTCACCACTGGACAGATCTCATAAATGGAAACTTAACAGAGAAATAAAGGACTTAACTGATGTCATGACCCAAATGGACTTAACTGATATCTACAGAACATTCCATCCTAACAAAAAAGAATATACCTTCTTCTCAGCACCCCATGGAACCTTCTCTAAAATCAATCACATACTTGGCCACAAAGCAAATCTCAACATATACAAAACAATTGGAATAACCTCCTGTATTCCATAAGACCACCATGGTTTAAAGTTAGATTTCAACAACAACAAAAACTACAGAAAACCTACAATCTCATGGAAACTGAATAATGCTCAACTGAATCACCAATGGGTTAAGGAAGAAATAAAGAAAGAAATTAAAGACTTCCTAGAGATCAATGAAAATGAAGACACCACATACCCAAACTTATGGGACACTATGAAAGCAGTACTAAGAGGGAAATTCATAGCACTCAATGCCCACATAAAGAAGTTGGAGAAATCTCACACTAGTGACTTAACTGCACACCTGAAAGCTCTAGAACAAGAAAAAGCAAAGTCTCCCAGGAAGAATAGATGCCAGGAAATTATCAAAGTGAGAGCTGAAATCAATAAAATAGAAACAAAGAGAACAATACAAAAAAATTAATGAAACAAAGAGTTGGTTCTTTGAGAAAATCAACAAGATAGACAAGCCCTTATCCAAACTAACCAAAAGAGAGAGCATCCAAATTAACAAAATCAGAAATGAAAAGGGGGACATAACAACAGACATTGAGGAAATCCAGAGAATCATCAGGTCATGCTTCAAAAACCTCTACTCCACAAAACTGGAAAATCTAAAAGAAATGGATAATTTTCTGGATAGGTACCACACACCTAAGTTAAATCAAGACCAGATAAACTATTTAAATAGTCCAACAAACCCTAAGGAAATAGAAGCAGTCATTAAAAGTCTCCCAACCAAAAAAAGTCCAGGACCAGATGGTTTCAGCACAGAATTCTACCAGATCTTCAAAGAAGAGTTAATACCAATACTCTTTAAATTGTTCCACACAATAGAAACAGAAGGAACCAAACTCCTTCTTTGAGGCTACAATTACCCTGATTCCTAAACCAAACAAGGATACAACAAAGAAAGAGAACTACAGACTGATCTCCCTCATGAACATTGATGCAAAAATACTCAATAAAATACTGACAAACAGACTCCAAGAACACATCAAAACAATTATCCATCATGATCAAGTGGGCTTCATCCCGGGGATGCAAGGGTGGTTCATCATACGAAAGTCCGTCAATGTAATACACCATATAAACAAACTCAAAGAAAAAACCATATGATCATCTCACTAGATGCAGAAAAGGCATTTGACAAAATCCAACACCCCTTCATGATAAGGTCTTGGAGCTTGCAAGCTTGTACAATGACTTTGGAAATCAATATGGCACTTTCTTAGAAAATTGGGAATCAATCTCCCCCAAGATCCAGTTATACCAGTCTTGGGCATATACCCAAGGAATGCTCAATCATACTACAGGGGCACTGGCTCAGCTATGTTCATATCAGCATTGTTTGTAATAGCCAGAACCTGGAAACAACCTAGATGCCCTTCAACTGAAGAATGGATAAATAAAATGTGGTACATATACACAATGGAATACTACTCAGCAGAGAAAAACAATGACATCATGAGGTTTGCAAGCAAATGGATGGATCTAGAAAACATCATTCTGAGTGAGGTAACCCAGACTCAGAAAGACAAATATGGTATGTACTCACTCATAGGAGGATACTAGATATAAAACAAAGATGACTAGACTGCTACTCACAACTCCAGGCAGGCTACCTGGAAAACAGGATCCCAAGAAAGACAAAGGGATCGCCCAATGACAGAGAAATGGATGAGATCTACATGAACAACCTGGACATGTGTGGGGGTAATGAAGGGTGAGGGTCGAGGGAAAGAGAGCTTAGGGAAGCAGGAGATCCCAGCTGGATCAAGAACAGAGAGGGAGAACAAGGAATAAAAGACCATGATTCAAGAGTTCTCCTGCTCTCTACTTGTAGCTCAGTTTGGCAGTAACAATCACAGAATTGAAGGAGTTGCTTGTCTGCTTCTTTCCTGAGTAAATTCCTTGAAGATAAAAAAATTAAAAAAACAAAAACAATCTAACTCTAAGCGTATAAAATTACAAAAGGATATATTCTTAACAAATATGTCTTGAACTTTAGATTTTTTAGAACTGTATTCTGATTTCATTGTCAAGGACAAATTATGACGTATTTCTACAGAATCTATACTGAGTTGTAAATTACACTAGAAAACATGAAGAAATGGTTTATATTGATATGATACAAAAATGAAAGCTATCATGTCATTCATTCTGACAGACAACACACATTTTGATAGGAAGTTCTCTTGGTGATGTTTGACCTACTATATGAACAAACATGGAAGATAATAAACTAGTTTCACACACTCTATTAAATGTGTAAAATAAACAATTAGTCTAGTGTCATAAGCAAATCATCTCAAATTTGCCATAACTGGAAGAAAACAAAACAAAACAAAAAACAAACATGCCTTGATGGATCTTGATACCACATACCTGTGAGAAATTATCAGTAGACACAAGCTTTAATAGAAGAGGTTGAATCTTGTTTTTCCACCAAAAGTTTCCAACAGAAAAATGTGGAGCCCATTAATTGCATAAAATTTGGCTTGTTAATTAAACTGTATGATTAATGAATACATCCATTGAAAGACTGAAGATAAACTGAAGGAAAAGCATCACTTGCTCTATGTAGGAGACAAATAAATCCTTCAAGCTTACTGAAATTACTCTTTTCATTTAGTCAGTGTGCCTTTATAAGACTGACTTTTCCATGTGAGTGTTACAAAACACTGACAGTTAAGACTGCTACTAGCTGCAGCCCACTGGTGGTGGTGCATGCCTTTAATCTCAGCACTCACTAGGCAGAGACAGGTAGATCTCTATGTATTTGAGGTCTACAGAGCAAGATCTAGGACAGCCAAGGTTACATAGAGAAACCCTGTCTCAAAAAAATCAAAAAAAAAAAAGACCGCTACTATTTGCTAGTAATGATCTTGAAGCTTACCCAACACATACTATATCAATCAATGAGCAAAATAAGATTTGTCATACTAAATATAAATACTTCATCGCCATTTATAGGACTGATTCAAAATATTCATATGGGCATGTAATATATAAATCTTTATTCCATTAATAATTTTTAATTGTTAACAGCTGCAGAACCACAACAGTTGCAACAATTATAGTTTTTATATAAATTGTCTATTGTATTAGTTTAATGCACATTCAGCTTTCAATCCTTCCTTTTCTAGCATGTCTTATCTATATATGAGTATATGATGTTTGTCTATTAAATCTAATTATAAGAATGATTCTGCTGTATTTCTCTTCCTTATATTTCAACTTTATATTTTACTTGTCATTTCTTTAATGTGGCAAAGTATGAGGGATAATTGAAATTGAAAAACAGGGTGAGCATGATAGCTGAGGATGTAAAGGTGTTGCCACTCATACCTGACTACCTGAGTTCAATCCCTGGAACTGACAAAAGGTGGAAAGAGTGAAATGACCCACAGTGTTGTCCTTTGACCTCCACACATATGCTGTGGTGCCACCTCCCCCCACACACAGCACAACAATACCCAAAAGAAACTAAAAGGCAAAACTACCCTTCAAAAGAAATTATATGATAAATAGCTATCATAAAACCCATCCCATGTTGATGATAAAGAACATAAGTCACAGAAAGATATTTGTTTTGCAGAAAAATCAAGTTGTAAAGTCAAACTGAATTTCAAAATAATGACAATAATTTTAAATTATAAAGTTTAATAGTCTTCAGCAAAATATACTGTTAGCTCTTAGCCTTGCCATCTTAAAATTTAAATTAATGAACAGAAGGAAGATAAAGGGCATAGTTTAAGATTTACAGACAGTAGCAAGCTCGGAATGGTAACTACTGCAACAAAAAAAAAATCAGGAGGTAAAAATGGCTTGGAACATCTGGTATGCTGTGTAGAATCCCAGACAGATTGCTATAGAACTCAAACAAATGTCTGGCACTTTTCATATCTTGCTGGTATAATTTCAGAGAAGTGGAAACCTCTTGGGAGTAGTTCCTTTAAAATTAAAAAAAAATTTCTGGAGACTATAATTGGATATGCAAATATAATTTGATTAGCAGGATTAAGTTCCTAAGACTCCTAACATAGAGACACCCAGACTATTAAGATGGATATTATATTCCATTCTTTTACAATTTTATATCAGTTTTCTATTTTTGTCAAGTATTTTCTTTCATGATTATGACTCAAGTAACCAAATTCTAAATATGTCCAGGGTCTTGGCCTTCAGTGGCACAGTCAACAAGGGCCAGGGAGTGAAAGAGGAAAGGTCAGAGTTGAGTCAAAATTTTGGCTCAAGTGCTAGTGAGTTTGCAGACTGAAGGTCAGTAGGTCACAGATGGGCTGTTCTGCAGGGGCAGCGGCGGAATTGCTTTTCATTGAAAAATCAACAGCTTCATCAGTTGGAGTATGACTTGGGCTTTTTGAAACTCCAAGCCCACCCTCAATGACATACCTCCTCCAACAAAGCCACACTTTTTTTTTATTTAAGAAATTTTTTTATTCATTTTAAACACCAACCACAGATACCTTTCTCATTCTTCTTCTCACTTCCCACCAGCCCTCCCACTCCATCCCCTCCTCTGAAAGGGTGAGGCCTCTGAAGGGGAGTAAGCAAAGCCTGATACATTCAGTTGAGGCAGGACCAAGCCCCTCCCCCCTGAATCAAGGTTGAACAAGGCATCTGACCATAGGTAATGGGCTCCAGAAAGCTAGCTTATGCACTAGGGACAGCTCTTGATCCCACTGCCAGGAACCCCTAAAACAGACCAAGCTACACAACCACCTCCCCCTGCCTATTCCAGTCCCATGCAGTTTCCACAGCTGTCAGTTCATGAGTTCCCACAAGCTTGGTTCAGTTATCTCTGTAGATTCCCCCCATCATGGTCTTGATCCCCCTTGCTCATACAATCCCTCCTCCCTCTCCTCTACTGGACTCCCAAAGCTCTGCCTGGTGCTTGGCTGTGGATCTCTGCATCTGCTTCCATTAGTTACTGGATGAAGGCTCTATGATGACAGGGTATTCACCAATCTGATTACGGGGCAGGCCAATTCAGGCATCCTCTCCAATATTGCTAGTAGTCTACACTGGGGTCATCCTTGTGGATTCCTAGGAATTTCCCTAGCACTAGGTTTCTCCCCAACCCCATAATGAGTACTCATTCACGTTTTGTTAACTACCAATTTTGGGAGGCCTTTCTCACTTGTGTACAACTAATGGGGAAATTTCCAAATATAAAAAAATGCTTCCCTTTCTTATTTTTGTTAGAGAAAAACAAGGGCTGGAAAATCTATTAGCTCTCAGATAAAAGAAGGACACTGTCTTAAAAATATTGTGGAAAGTGAATGAGGAGATACTTTGTGAGACCAAAATGAGCCATCTTAGAAATAAGACCAAAATGCTTTCACCCCAAAAACTAAGGCCTAAGATTTCTCCTTCTAGGAATAGGCTAATAGTTACTGAAACCAGTGAGTCCAGATTCCAGAAACCAGGAAGTGTAAAAGTACAGAGTCACAAGGTAGTCACGAGGTAATGCCCACCAGACTATGGAATGTCCTCTCCCTGGTTTCCAGGGTAACTAACTACAGAAATGTCCCCACCTGAGGGCAGCCAGTGAGAAATGGTAGTGGGCAACCACTCCCTTGGAAGTAAGATTAAGCCATGATTTCTAGAAAGCCCCTAGAAGCGAGCCAATCAGAATTGTACCCATACTAGCACCCCTGATGATGTAACCTTGTGACTTTTCCCTTTAAAAACTGAGCTTGCAGATAGGTGGGCACTTCCTCCAGTCTCCACTGCATTGGATGTATTGGATGAAGTCCCTGCCTAGGCTTGTATTGGATATCCAGAATTAAACCTTGCTTTTGCATTCCGGCATGCTCATCTTTGGTGGTCTCTCTGGGGGTCATGATCTGGGCACAACACCTGACATCAACCTCCAGCCTCTACAGACCTGTACAAGAGAGAGTGAGCTTGTATCCACTCCAGTAGGAAGCACAGAAGAAAAAGTACTGGAAACCAGAATTGTCAGTCACAAGGGCCTATTTTCTTCAAAGGAAGGACATGAATGACATGTAGTCAACATGTAATGCCAGAGTGAAAGGTGGTCAATCAACCTGGTGATTCTTGCGCTTTTCTTTTCAGTCAGCTTCCACCTGAATTTCCCTAATATCCTGAGCATTGTGTAGGCTCTAATTCTGCAATGAATAGAACACATTCCTATGAAAGAGGCCCCATGTACTTTACATTGTTCTCCAACAATAGAATCTTATGCTTAACACATAAGGCCCTAACCTTACCTCTTTTTATTAGTCAATAGAATTCATTCGTATTGTAAAGATCACAGATCACAAGTTCTATTTTAAATGTGTAAGAAAAGTAAACGACAAGGTCAGTCTCTGGAAGATTTCTACCCAGTGCTTTCACGATGGCCCCTAGTTTCATTTTTCACATTCTGCAAATAATCCCCTGCAGGGTGTGAGGCTTGTGGGGGGGGGGGGGGGGGGGGGGGGGGGTGGGGGGGGGTAGGGGGAGTGGGGGGAGTGTAAGGAGTATGCTGACAAAAAACACACATACACAGACATAAACATAAAAAAGCCACTAAAATACAGAAGCATGCTGCTGTCCACAGACCAAAATTCACATGAAGTGTTGAGAACAGCATATGAAAACCAGGAGAAATATGTAAAAGAGATAAAATAAGGTTTTATAAAAAAGTCTTAATTATTACTAGATTATCATATGATTGGAAAAAAATAAGAACCCCTCATCTTATCAGAAAAACATAGTATCACATCTGTAAGTTTCTTTTTAGAAGTATTTTCTTGGGCTGGAATTGTAGCTTAGTAGTAAAGTACTTGCCTGAAAAGCCCTATATTTAATCCTTAGTACCTCTTCAATAAATAAACAAATAAAACTAAGCTATTATTTTTTCCATTTAAGTCTATACTTAAATTCCTAGATAGGGCTTTGCTTGCTTGCTTTTATATCTAAATAAAATAATTTAGGGCTGGTGACATAGTTCAGTGACAGAGAATTTGCCTATCATGAACAAGACCTCATGTTCAATGCCCTGTACTCTAAAAACAACAAAATCCCTAGAGTATCTACTAAATATCTGATAAAATATAAATATATTTTTTAAGTAACACATATTTACATTTCTACTAAAAAAGATATTTGTTCCAAATAAATGCTTTAAATTTTGACCGTGATTAAAAGTTAACACATATCTATGATTTGTTTGATTTTTCTACACTCCACTTATTAATCCCAAAGAGGGGAGGAAAAAGACCAGCAACCTAAATCATTATGGCCAAATAAATCAAAGAAAGCAATTAATTAAAGTAAGCTTTTTTATTCACATGCATAGGTGCCCCGTCCAGCAGGGCTTCAATGGGTTCTTGACCACCCTAAGGACGGAATGATTAGGGACAGGAGACACCAAGGAAATACACCAAGTCAAGATTTCTGATCAAGGTGCCACTTTATTTTTCTCCAGGAGGGTATATATAGTTCCTGCAGGGTGGAGGGAGCAAGAAGCTGTTACCTGCATAAGGTGGGGCAAGCTAACAGGATGTTTACAGGGTGAAAAGGTCAAGGGCTCTATTCAATGTCCTGTTGCTAGGCAGCCTGACTGTAAGATGATCTAGTTCCCTGTCTTATGGGGGTCTGTATTTTTCCACTAACTAGAGGTTCTGTCCTTGTCCCTGACACATAGGCATGCCCCACTCCCCAGTCCATAAGGTGGGGTTCAAGAGGTCAGCACTGGATGTGAGGAAGACAAGGCTTTTATAGCTCAGGGGTAAGGGGTTTCCAACTCAGAGGTTTGGCTGGCAAAATAGGAGGTATTATAGGAGTAGAAAGTCAGCATAACAAATTAGTCCCTCCTGAAACAAAGACATGGTTGTAAGGTGGGCAAAACAAGGTGGTCATATAACCTTTTGAAACAAAGGTAGGGTTTGCAAGATGATTATAGATGACTTTTTGAAACAAAGACATGATTGCTGTTTCCAAATAACCAAAGTGAGAACCATTTATAATTAAGGTTATAGATGGGGCATAGCCTAATCCTGGAGAAACAGAGGATATTTGTAAACAGGAATGAACCTAATTTGTCTTTACTGTAAGATGGCTTTTAAGTATAAGATGGAGGCAGGCTGGTTCTTCACACTAAGTACTGATTTGCATCCCTACTAAATAAGTATGCAACTTCACTATAAAACTCATGTTTATATATACGCTTGTTGAAATAGCATTTTATTATGCTTTTTAATTTAAAAATAATTTAATTTTAATTTTAATCCTTCACTATGGTGCTTTTTATGTCAATCTTTATTGTGAGGAAGATCAAATATTACCTACCTTATGTTCAAATTAACTATACATTACAGACTTGTACTTTACAATTGTTTTTAGTGTTTGTGCTCCTTGTGTTTTTTTTTCTCTTCATGAATTCATGCTATCAGGACATATTAGTACATATTCTTCCACTTCTCTTTTCCTTTATATTGGCAAATTTTGCTATGCAATGAAAATTATTAGGACTTCATTTTATATAATCAAATGTATCAAGTTTTTCTTTAAAATAATTGTTCACAGACTGCAAAGTCTTTTCCATAGCAGTTCAAAACTCAGTTTTGTTATTTTTCTTTAGATAGAAACCTAAAAGTCACCTTGTAGAATTTTTGAATTAAGGATATCCAGATAGCTGAGCTCATATGAATACCATGTGTAATCTAGGCTCTGGCACTTCCCTGTCCCTATCCCTCTTCATTATCCAACAAGCTTTCTGGTGGGCATGATAGTGGCCAGGTGTGGCGCAAGACTGGCTTCAAGCTGCTTGACCACTAACCCAGAAGTCAGCTGTATCCTGCCTTCCCGAGTGATAGACAGAAAAAGTCAGCTGTGCCTTCCATTCCTTCAAAAGTGAGACAACCAGGAGGCCAGCTGTGTTCTTGCTTCACCAGATTGAAAACCCAGTTTCTACTAACTTTTGATTACTTTCCAGCATCTTCAAGTATTTATTTGATATTGTAATTAATATTTTAGAGTTTAAACTAGCTGTTATCTGTAAGAAGTTTATTTATTCTGTGCTTAGTTGTCCCACATCAGAAGTGAAACTCAAGTCTGTAAACTTTAGGTCATAATTAAAAAGAGTTCACCATGTCTATGTTTAAATAGGTTTCCAAATTAATCAGACAATTCTAACCAAAAGAGGTTTCATCTTTTCTCAGATTTTCAAAAATAATTTTGACTAACCTTTAACTCCCCCTCCACCAATTTTATCCCACTAAGGATAAAAGGATAAGCTGGGCAGAAGATAAGGCTCGGCAGTTAATAGCTTGCACTGCTCTTGTAAATTCTCTACACCACATGGAGTTAGTTCTCAACATTCACATGGCAGCTCACAACCATCTGTAACTTCAGTTCCAAGTGTATGTCTGATGTATCTGTCTTCTCCCAGGGATACCTGAACTCACATGCCCATACCTACACAAAGACACACACATACACTTTTTTATCTTAAAAAAGAATAATATTAATGTTTTTGTCATTGGCTGAAAATTATTACTTTGGTTTTTAACAATCTCTTATATAATTATTTCCAAAATATACTGTAGAATCACAAGTCTCATAGCCATAGTGTTGCAGTGACTATAAGCAATAATTATAATAAGCAATACTAACAAATATTTATCTTTATTGAAAATTCAGGAAGAATATTAATTAATCAATAATTTATGTTAGGGAAGGGATACATACATCTCTATGTGGGTCAATTATTTAATTTGTAGGGTTATTTTTATTTCTATTAATGACCAAAAAAAAAAAACAAACCATGAAACATAAGTCATATAGTTAAAAGACCTGGCATTGTTTCTGTTTCTTTAGTATTTAACCAGTTTTTACTGAAAGTGTGTATATTTTAAGAATACTTGTTTAACTGGAGTCTGTTTGAAGGTATATGAATCTCAATGCCTAGTGATCTATAAATGGGATGAAGAATTCATTGGCATATCATACATCTCCCAAAGTGTCTGAAAGACTTTGACTTGTCTTTTATCTGCAGGTTTTCTCTGTTTTGGAAAAGACTGTTAGGAGTTGTATCCTGGGATCGTAGCAGTACAGTCAAAAGAGAGCTGATGAATATTACCCAAAGGGTTCTGTTAGTAAGATAACCCTGACATTTCAAGAAACTTGAGAAACGATGGGAAAGAAATATTTTTAATCTATTTTGTGGCTACTATAAACAAATTCTGACAGAAATCCCAATTTTTATGTCCAAGTTTACAACTATGAATGGTAGATTTCCAGCCTTACAATTCATAATACATGCCTATCATTTTACAGAAACTCTGATGTTCATGAAACATTTAGATTTTAAAATAAAAATTTGTAATGTAATATAATGTAAAATAAAATACATGTAAGATCACTTGGGTATCACATGTCTTTAACAGTAAACATTGCAGTAATTTCAGAATGTTTTGTATCTATCATGTCATTAAGCATATGTCAATAAGAAAAACCACTTAGCTATCCCTGTAGAATTTTTACCTAGTTAGACAAGATCAGAAGATTCCATTCAATTCTACAGGTCTTCCTTCTTAAAGATTTTATTGTACTTATTATTTAGTAAACTGAAAACTCCTGATTAGATGGTATAGTATACAAATTAATAAATACTCTAAAAAATATAAATGGAAAAGTTAAGACAAATGAGCTTACTTTTCTAAATAAACAAATACCTTTTATTTGGAAAGCCCTCAGCCAGCAAATTTGCTACATACAGCCACTAAAACTTGGCCAGCAACTCTTTAGGGAAATTTAAAGGCATAAATCATGCTTTCCCCTGAAGTGTGAAAACTAGAAATGGAGGCAAATATTGACAGAAAGAGAGAGATAGAGATAGAGAGACAGACAGACAGACAGAAAGAATGAGCCAGAATGGCAGTAAACAATTCTTTACATAAAGTCTGGTCAGATCTCTGTTATATTCTGAAACCACAAAAGGGATCCTAAACACTAGAAAGGGCTATAGACTGGAATAATTTTCAGTTAATGTAAGCAACAGCTTATGTAGAATTTGAAGCTTGAGTTTGGCAAAATTAACCTTCCAAATAAAAGGCTAACATCATGTAAATTTAATTCTAAAAGAATAGGAAAGCTGAGCAGTGTGGCGCATGCCTTTAATCCCAGCACTGGGAGGCAGAGCCAGGCAGATCTCTGAGTTCGAGGCCAGCCTGGTCTACAGAGCGAGATCCAGGACAAGCACCAAAACTGCACAGAGAAACCCTGTCTCAAAAAAAAATAGGAGAAAATATACAGAGAAATTTTTATGGACAAAAATGTCCCCAATTATATTAAAAGCATACATTCAACAGATTTAAGAATTTACCAATAAATGAAGTAGAAAAAATTTAAATTCTCTGGGGGAGTTAACTCTGTAGATAATGTGTTTATGCCACAAGCATGAGGATCTGACTTCAATCCCCAACACCCATGTGCAAAACTAAGTATGCAGCTGTAATCCTAGCCAGGATTGGGTGGGAGTGGAGTCATGAGAATTGCCTAGACATACTGGTCAACCAATTTGGCCAAGCAGCTAGTTTCAGGTGTTAAGTGAGAGACTGGGTTTCCAAAAATGGGGAATGTGGATCCTGAGTAGTAATGACACCTAAAACGGAGCTCTTGTCTCCATGTGTATGCTTACATATGTGCATGTGCACACACATATTTACACACGTGTGTTTATGGAAACCTGTTATGTGTCTTGAACAAAACCATCCTCTGAGCAGAATAACCTACATTTTCATAAGACCAGCTGAATTTCTTTTCCAAAGACCATCACAACTAGGCTTGTTGATTGTTGATATCGATAGGAAGGAATAAGGAGAGTTAAGGGAACGTGACCTGGGAATCCAGACACACATAGAACCAGTTGCATGCAATTCTGCCCTTGTTACCTATGACCTGAGAATCTCAGGGAAAGTCTAGAGCATGTAGTCTGGGGAGGACTAGGAAATGGGACTCTATCTACACAACCATGGTAGCACCATCACCCACGGTGAGTTTAGAATTTCCAGACAATTGCTTTGTGGTCACCCACACTCTAGCTTATAATTTCTCATCTATGGTTCATAAGCCTCCAGGGGGAAAGTGCTTTGATGGAACTTTAGTCTGTCATTGAAACCATAGGATATTGGAGGGACTGTTACTTAGATTCCCTGAGGCAAAATATTAAGACAGTATGAAAAACTATACCTAGCAATATTATAATCAAATAGTTGTTGGCCCATCAAACTTAAAAGAAACGTATTCAAAGTAGAGAGAAAAGGAGCCTTTGTGTGCAAAGAGCAGTGATATGAATCTGTTGACTTCCCTGAAATCCAGTGTTGTATAATATGCTGAAGGAGCTGAATAAGAGGGATGGGTGGAGCTGCCTCCTGCCTTTTTGTAAGCAGAGAAAAAAATATTTTATTTGTTGCCTTTGAGCTGTCCAGGTTCTTCCACAGGAAAACAGATTGGATTTCATCCCACTGTCCTAAATCTAAAGAAAAAAGAGTGGCCACATATTTACAGTGACCTGTTTAATAAGAATTGTCTCTGAGGTCAAAATTAATTAAACTGGATGTTACAAGCACAATGCTTATGTAAACATTCAACGCTGCCATTTCTTCCCTGTTTTTAACCTATAGGACTAAAAATAAAGTAAAAATAAATTTATTAGCAGAAACACAAACATATGAAGCAAAACTTAGGCAAAGATCATTGGAGAGTATTTTTTAACAACATAATTAGAAAACAAATATATGTGGGCAGACATATATGTGTTTGTAATAATATACACAATTTAAAAATTGTCTTAGCAGTCAGGCTAAAGTGAGCTGGTCAATAAGAACCCCATGTTAACCAATACATAGAACACAGTATACCCCCACATTATATATTTTGTCATGATTAAGTGACACTTTCTAACCATTGACTATACACAGAACCATTAAGTTGAATTCCCAAAACACTCCAAGTACTAAAATTATTTTTATTATAAGCTTATCAAAATAATGACTAGTGCTTCTATATTTGAAAACTAAGCATTGTAACTTTAAAGTACAAAATAATAAAAATAATTGGATCAAAATAATAATGAATACCCTATATATCAAAATATAGAAAATATGTCATCTGAAGACCACTATATATTGACATCAGATACCATGCATTTCTCTAGCTAAAGAGTCATCACCTAAGCTACCACATTCATGAATCAGCACCCAGTGGCTACAGGAGTATGTTTCAAGCATCCCCTGCTGTAAGAACAGAATATTAATTAGGGAATTAAGTGCAAATATCAAGAGGTTCAATTACATACTTGTACTACCATTTTCCATTTACAATCCTTAAAGGCCAGTGTTTCTTCAACGTTTGCTGCTAACTGTATAATTTTAGCCTTTGGTTTGGCAAAGGACTGTGGAGTGCTATCCATTGGCCATGCCTACTAGTACTTCACTTAATCAAAATTTTCATTTCATAACTCAAAAAAGGAGCAAAAAAAATACCTGATTCTAGAATTAAGTAGAATTGCTAAAAATAATTTCTGTAATTGAAATAAAATTACAATTCTATATTTCCATAATTTTTAGAAGTATTTTATAAACGTATCTCTACTTAAGGTCCATTCCATTACAACTGACATATATCTTAAATCAAAGAAAATGTAGTTAGATTATTTGGAACTCAATTACTAGGTGTAAAAGGCACTCCCACTTTTTTTTGAAACTTTTAATATCAATTGAATCACTACTCACTCATCAGAAGTGTTTTAAAGTACCTCTATTTTTAAATAAGAATTTTCTACTTTAGTTTATGATCTCATTTCAAGACTTCTCAAGTTTTTAGGTTAAGTGGTTACTTGCTTAGTAGTCATTCTATTTCTAAATTTTATACTTAATCTTCTCAGAAGGCACCACAGCTAGGCTTTGAATTCCAAAATTTTACTACATCTCTTATAGAGACTGTTGCTACATGACCACAAATGCACTGTCCAGTAGTCAAGCAAGAGGCTTAGTTATCCCTTATGTCCTATGTAATCCATGTGTTTCCTGACCATGTAATTTGCACGCAGCGTGATCACATAATCTATATGCACATGTGGCATAGCTACATAAACCCATGTGTGCATGTGCAGGGGAATCCATAAAAGCAGGTCACAGACTCCTCCCCCCACTTCTTCTTCTTCTCCTTCTCCACATGTCTTCCAAATAGGCCTAAGCACATTCTCTTCTGTCTCCTTCCCCTAATAAGCTCTTTTTTATAGTGGGTTTTGTCACAGCTCATGGCTTTTCTCGCATGGTTTTGTCACAGCTCATGGCTTTTAAGCGCCACTTAATGAGTAACATTGCACCGCATAAAACTAACAGTTATTCTAATGAAAGAAACTGCAAAATAATGTGAATTTTCTATTTTCAGAAACCATTGTTGTTAATATTTGACTTGTTTCTCAGAAATATGAATGTGTGAATGTTTTTTCCTGTGTATAAAACATTAGGAAAATATAATCCATGTACATATGAATATGAACATTAGATTGACTATCTTCATATTACTAGTATTTAATCACATTGGCATAATCATGTCTATTTAATATAGTTCAGGATAACAGATTCTATTTTGTTTGAAATAAAAATAAAATTACTTTATAATCAATTAATAAAAATTGTCCTATGTATTTTTATTGGTTTTGTTTTTTCAAGACATGGTTTGTCTGTGTAGTTTTGGTGCCTATCCTGGATCTCGCTCTGTAGATCAGGCTGGCCTTGAACTCATAGAGATCCTCCTGTCTCTGCCTCCAAAGTGCTGGGATTAAAGGTGTGTGCCACCGCCGCCTGTCCTATGAATTTTTTTAACCCTAGACATTTTACAAGATTTGATATCTAAATGGTGCTATAATACATACCTTGTTATATGCCTCTCAATCTTTTTCTATATGGCATAAGATCTTTAAACGTAAATTCCATGCCCAAAGCAACCTGTGATGCTAGTAGAGAGGAAGTATAAAATATTAGTCACCTTGCTCTCATCAAAAATACACACTTACATTACCAAAGAAATAAACAATGATTTGTTTTTTGTTATATACACAAAAAGTGGGTTTTTTTCTGTTACGTTATGAGCTAAAACACAATACTGAGGTCACTTTAACTTAATTTTATATACTAGATTTATAGTGTTTATATTTATTGGACTATGGCATATTTTAACAAATTAATGCTCTTAATTCTTTGAGAATTTTTTGTTATTTTATATTATTTATATTAAGAAATATTTTATTCATTTATTTTGATCATATTCAACCCCCTCCTTCTCCCAGATCCTTACCCACCACCCTACAGACTCAATTTCATACAAGCTCACACACACATTGTCTCTCTCTCTCCCTCTCTCCCACCTTCTCTCTCCCTTTTTCCCTCTTTCCCTCCCTCCACCTCTCTTTCCCCAATGAGTCCAGTTTGTCTTGTCCTACTACCCCTGAGGATGGAACCTACCTTGGAGTGCAGTCTACATACCAGGTCTCACACACTATTAAAGAAAGCAGCAAACAGTTCCTCAGCTAAAGGTGGGACTTCATGCCCATGTCCCTGCCTCTGTGCTTTTTTTTTTTTTAAAAAAAAAATCTTAGTTGCTCTTGCTGTAGTCTAGACAGTAGCTATTTTCTATTCTACCTTACTGCCTCTAAAACAAAAGAAATGTAGCTTTAACCCAATCTTTACTTTAGTATAAGTTGGTTTGTTTTGAAGAAAACTTGTCAGTGTGGAAAAATAGGTCTATGATGTTTGGTTTGGAATTACAAACCAAAGCCACTACTGTGGCGACAACTCATCTCTTCATATTTTTATCTTTTAAAGCAGAATCACCAGCAACCAATTCATCCCCATATTTTTCCCTGTACAATTTGACAGTAGAGAGACCTTAAAAGTTGATTCTACATCAGGACAAAACAATTATTTGTACAGGACAGAGAAGGGAATGCCTGAAATAAAATCACCTTGAGAGGGGAGTTTGGGCTGCTAATTCAGGTTCAATGGAAGTGCCTAATAGTTTTCTGAAGAGAAAAGAGAGAGTTGATTTCCAGACAACATGTAACTCATGTAGATACACATCCCAGGCTAAGTGACAATGGCCCAATGGACTGTGCTTCTGAAGAAACAAAGAAAAACTAAGCTAAGAAAGTGAATTTTGATATACTGGCCTTTTATGTATGGCCCAACAGTATGACCTACTTAGAAATTGTATGAGTGTGATGCTAGATTTAGTTTTGTAGTACAAGTCATCTTTAGTGACACTTGGTAGCAGGGAAAATTATCAAAATTCTGGTTATGAAGTGTTATGGCTCTTCATTTTACATTTTATAAGTAGTACAGAAAGCTGAGAGCTTTGATTAAATCACAGAATATTAGTGTTTGTTTGTTTTCTATTTCTAGTTTTCCCCATTGATTTCAAAGTGAGAATATACTGTAAGAAGTAACTTGCAGCTTAAGATATGCTTTTTTAAAGGGGTCCAGTGATCTCCAAGTCCATGACGCTTACTTTTATTTTATTTTTAAACCAAGTCTTATTATGTAGACCTGAATAGTCTGAAATTCAGTATGAAGACCAGGATGGTCACAGAGATCTACCTGCCTCTGCCAATTGAGTGCTGACATTAGTCATTTCTACTTCTATACCAATCACAAATTCAGTATCTACTTTTACCTCCTTCTAGATAAATTTTACTCAGATACATAACTACATAACTAGCTCCACTTCCTGACAGAGCTAATCTAGACAGAGATCATATCTTCTAAATCCATGGCACTGCAAAAGGAATGGATACCTCTATTATTTTGACGGAGAACATTGATTTCAAAAAGGTTTGAAAGGTACAAAACACAACCCAATAGCACCTTATAAAATAGTAAAAATATGTAAAATCTAAAGTTAGTGCAATATCAAATAAATAAAACAGAAGACAAGGATAATAGTTAATTATCAGATAGACATATAACACATAAATTCTAATTAAGAAGTAAGGTTTAGATACTCAATATTAAAGATGTGTTTTTTAAAGGTAGTTTTTGAGATGAATGAAGAAAGGCAGCAACAAAAGCACTTTGAACAAATTAGGCAAGTAAATTTGAAAAATTAAGAGAATAGATTCTTAAAAATAAAATTTTTCCAAATATAGTAAATCAGAAATGCAGGAGCTAAATAAAAAAAGCCCAGAAGTACAAATAACATTTATATGGTGTTATATTTCCTTATAAAAAGTAAAATATCCATGTCATTTTATAGATGAGTCTGAGATGATATATGAATATTAGATTATTTCAATTTATATTATTTTAGAAAACATAAATGTAGGCGATCACCAATTTACTTTATGTGACGAGTACATTGTTGATTTGAAAAGTATATAGGCTAATTACTATCATAACTATTTATGCAAATATCTTATTAACTAACTATCACAATACAGCAACAAATACAATAAATCATTCTCAGGCTGGTTTTATTATAGAGACTAAGGTAGGTCTACTCTTAAAGAAAAAGCATTTTCAGTTATTACAGCAAATTAACAGATAAACAACAAAAATTATGACTAGATAGGGAAAGGCAAAAATATTCAATAAAGATTATCTTGCACTCATAGTAGAGTCAAATTACAGACTAGGAATAGAAAACAACATCACATCTTAATAAGGAACACCTGTGAAATATGCTTAGAATGGATTATAATCAATTGTGAAATGCAAGAAGCTGTCCAGGAGCATCTACCTTTACAAGAAGCCATAAAAATGAAGTGTATTAAAATGTTGTAAAATTCCAAAGAAGAAAATGTTATTCTCACTAAACATACATGGCTAACCATATGTTTCAAAAGAATTTAGGATTACCAAATTAGTAAAAATATTTCATTAGATCCCTGACAGAATATAAACAACAAAAATCAACTGAATTGAATTTTTTTAATTTTAGCAAAATTAGGAGTACATAATTAAAAATAAATAGCATCCACTATAATAACAATATGTGGACTGTAATAATTTAAATTCGGTCAAATGACTGACAAATAGTGAAAGGAAATACATGTAATGTATATGAATAAGGACTAATTTAGTATAAATTTCCATATTACCAAAAGTAATGTAATGAACTTATTACTAAGATGCATTATTTTTAAATATCTTATTTTATGGAACTTTGAAAACTTAATGCTAAAGTGAATGCCAAATAAATGCTTAAAAAGAAGCAGAACAATGAGAAAGAAGAAAATAATATATTCTAGTTCATCAGATTACGAAGTTATCAGTAAGTGTAGTAATTAATACAGTGTGGTATCATCATTGGTTTAACCCAATGATGATGCACTTATCACATTAATCAAGAAAGGTTTAGCAATTTGTGTATATGCAATCATTGTGTAAATATACATGAATACATATACAGATATACACACATATAATTTTCACATAATTTTAAACTGTCCAAGTTCATGGATACTTAGAAAATGGAGAAATTAAAGTAAATATAAATTTTCAATGTAGACAATCACAATAATATATTTAAAAATGAAAGCATGAACATAAATTTAACATTGATATTATACAGGTTATACTTTTGACATAGAATAAATTTGAGATACTGAATCCATTGTACCTGAATTCAGATTTACAAAAATAAATAAAAAATGTTATGAAAAATCTCAAAAGTCAAGTGACAGATACTGAAGGCAAACTTTGAACAAGCTATCTCTTGAAGTTTGAATATGTGAAAATATGTATCAAAAATAAACATATTAACCATGCAATTGTGATTTTGCATGCTTGTGAAGCTCAATAATATATTAAATTATAAAATGTTTTGTCCTTGATCTACATACCTTAATTGTGTATGTTTAATTAATCTGAAAATATTTAAGTATTTTATCATTGGAAAAAGTTATATACATGGGCTTGCCTTCTTTTGAGCACATGAATCAATTATAAACAGTTCTTTCCTTTCTTTCTCTTCTTTAGAGAATTCTAGATGATTACTAAAGTGGCATTTTTCTATTAATTTTCACCCTTTAAAATATGTTCCTATAGACTTTAAGGAAGTCACAGCTAGAAGTTTGACTAGAAAATGGGCTTAAGTAAATTATATAAATAAATTTAAATATAATTTTTCCTCTTCAAATTAAAAAAGATAAAGGAAATATTGAAACAAAACTTGTGAAAACTTACTCTACCCATTATAAAGAGAGAAACCTTGTACCTACAAGTTAATGAAGCTTTGTGAGGTTTGTAAGGTATACACAAACATATTTGTTTTTATTGTGTTCAACAATGAGATATTTTAAATAGCTGTATAGTTGTTTTGAAATCGAAAGTAATAACTGCAAGTGTATGCATATTTCAGCTTGTTTTGACAAATCTAGAGATTTGGGCACTTAAACCAACTGTAATTCTGTTGCATTCTAGAAAACAATAAATTATGGAATCTGAAAATTTGGAACATTTGAAATTTAACATCAGGATTAACACACTTGAATTAAGACATCACATCCCAAAAGAGGCAGAGAGATACAGAACTAGTTTAAGCATTAAATAAGAAAGCAACTGCAATGTAACAACAAGTGCTCAGATTATAGCATTTTTTCGAGTTTTATCCACTCTAATGTTTCAATTGCTTTTAAAAGTTTATATAATAATGTGAACATAATAAGAATAAATGCTTCCTGCCTTCTTCCCTCCCTCTCTTCCATAAATTCTTTCCTCCCCTCATTTTCATTTTTTCTCTTTTCCTTTTTATCATTGTGCACAAGACAAAGAATAAAAAATATAAAACCTTTTTTCTGTATTAAAAAAAATCATCTATATATATTGAGTCGACTCTTAGTCACGGAATTGAAATAACCATACACTTCAAATTAGTATAGGCTCTCTTAAGGGAGGATATTTGAAAATACTGATTGCATGGTCAGCTCCAAGGATGCAAGGTTGATGGTACAGTTTTCATATTACATTCCCTGGACTTAGACTTAATGCTGGGTATTATTCCTATCTGGAGGCACTTGTGGTTGTGAGAGTATTATGGAAAGGAGAGGAAAATGAATTAAGATTCCTCTCTGCTGCTACTACTAGAAAGTTCATGCTCTCCTCAACCCGTCCTCTCTCAGCATTTTTCTTCATCAAGAATCCTTTGATATTAAATGTTTGAGCCATTATTACAATTACATATTAAATTAGTTGGGCAGGGGTGTTAAATAAGTACCAATGGTTTTACTCAAATGAATAAAATATAAACTCTGACATTGGAAAAACTGCCAAAGTCAGTATTTGAATAAAACACTTAGCAGTTTTAATATAAGCAAATCATTTGACATGAATTTCAAATTTATATATAATATACGTACCACATAGAATTGTAAGGGTTGTATATATGTTATATATGAAAACTCAATGATTTTGTATTTATATGCCAAGTCATAATACTTAAGTTAAAAGGTCTTCACTGTGACTGTTCTTTAGTGTACCAATTAGAGTGCCTCAAGTAACATGCAAGAGAATTTTTCTTAGTTATTATTTCTGAATGAAAACTTACCATGGCATGATGGCTGGGTATAGAGCACACATGAGCATCACAGACATATTCTTATTATTTAAGATTATAGACAGTGTCTTAGAATAAATTTAGCAGAGCAAGAGGGCTGCCCATCACTGAAGTGGGGGGATTCTGAGTCTATTAGGTGAACTTGTAGAAATGGGCGTTAATATTAAAATGCCTGTATTCTCCAACTTGTGTTCATGGATCCAAAGACCTAAAGAGTTGCATGACAAAATTATTCTAAATTGCCTTTAGTTATTCATTTTTAGAGCAATTGGGGAGTCCTATTTATGATCTTTAGTTTGTTTTCTTTCCTGTGTGACTGGAAAAATGAATGAAATACCAAAAAAATAAAAAAAAAAACCATGAAATTCCTACGACTACAGATCTCATTAAATCTACTTTGAAAATTGAATAAACTAAGCACATTACTTACATTATATACAACATAAATGCACACAATTGTATAGAAAAATAACAAGGCTAAGAATGTTACAAATCTACAAAATTGCCTGTCATCAAAATTTAAGTCATTTAGATCTTGCCAATTATTTACATTTTTTTCCTGAAAAAACAATGTAAAATAAATAGAAACACTAGACAATTTAGCCAAAATAAATTAACAAGAAATGGTTCAATATTCAATGTCCTGGAATATTTTAGAATATTAAGCATCTTTACATCTGGGTGATATTTTCTTCTACATTTTTCTTCATCATTGAAAGCTCTCCTAGTTACGATCAAAGATTGTATGCAAAACTGAAGTATATTACTCCAAATTAAATGATGGGCTTCATTCATTAATCAGAATGTGCATACATTATGATGCGGAAAATTTTCTGATCAATGATATCAATTGAAAGTTCAGTCAATGAGATTATAACATGACATAATTCAGAATATTTAAGGTTAGCTAGTATGTGAGGGACAAGAAAATGGTTCTTTGAAGACATTTGTAGAGGGTAGCTTGACAGGTCCTGACATCTGTCAAAACTTGATAAAAGATTGCTTTATTCTTAGGAGATAATTTTTGCGCTTGTTTAAGTTTATCTTAGTGTGTTATTATGTGTAATTGAGGCCTAATATGTACATGTCATTGTATCCTCTTGATAAAAATTAAACATTTAAGCATATTCATAGACTTAACATCCAGTTTTTCTAAAAGAAAAAAATTGAACTCTAAATGCCTTTTAGCTTTAGGATGGGTTATTTTCTATTCATCTAGATCAAGTCTGTACTTGTTAGAAATGTTTGCACACTGCATTACCAGTGTTTCCCTACTTTGTCAGTTGATAGTCTAATTTCTCAATAATTCCAAATTATTTTTAATGAGTTGTACCAAGTAAGCTTAATTTTGAGGACATGGAGAAAGGTGTGGCTTTTATGACAGGACATTTTAAAAGGCTCTTATTCTTCATAAGCAATAAAAAATGATAATCTTATTTGAAAGTTGGTAATAATTTTGGAGGGTATTCAAAACTAAGATGCACCAGAGGTGTCATTCACCTTAAGTACTCAAATTATAAGGCAGCAGGGCTTAGGTATGAGCATTTGCAGGCAAATTCAGTGGTCCCCTTTCCCATACACAGTACTCCTCTGAGGGTATCTGCAAAGTCTTCTTCAGATTTTCATTATGGAAATAACTAAGAAAATGGCTGATGTCTCATATTTCCTCTGAGGTGAGAAAGTTTAGCTCTGAATTGCTCTATGGAGCTGAAAGCTATGCTCCACTGTGACTTATCAGTAAAACATTCTCATATTGCTTCTTAAAAGTACTCACTTTATTTTCTAAATATTTTCTTCTTCCACCTTTCCTCCACATAATCTATTGACCACCATCTGTACATGGGTGCCTTTGTGTACAATATTAAAAATAAAAAGGCAGAAGTAGTTCTCATTGTCTTCTCTGTGCTGTATCCATTCTAATTCTTACATTAGTATGATGTAGTGCTCTTTCACCCCAGAGCTTTCCTACTTGGTCTGACTAAGATCATATTCCAAAAATTGAAAGCAATGAGACTCTGACCAATAATGGAAATAGTGTTATCATCCATGTAGCAATTTTATGTTTGCTGACAAACCTGAGATAGAGTAATCCTCCTTCAAAATAAAAAAGTAGATTTCAGTCTTCAATCTATGTTATTTTCTATTTATTTTAACATGAGAGGAAAATTATGAGTCCTATGGGGGAAGACCAAATGTGGGGGACATGTAACAGTCTCCACTCATGCCATAATAGAAGAAAAGAAATGATAGCTAAGTTAGATTCAGCTGGAATGTAACATATCCACAGGTTTATCACTCTAAAAACTGTATCATTTAGATAGAATAACAAACTACTGAGGGAACCACTTTTATCTAAGTCAGAGTGGCAGACTCCAAATGTTAGAGAACTTGAGGAGACTGTAGTTGAAACATCAGGATGAAGATTGCAATCTGCATAGATTCTCATCTAATCCCAATGCTGCCTGATAATATTCACCCAACACATTGTAATTACTCTACTGGCTTTTAATAGCACAGCATTTTTGATTTCTGAAACTACAAGTAAAATGAACCACATTTTATGTTCACTACATTTATAATAAGATGCAGATGGTAAAGGGAACAGATGCCTCTGACATCATCTCTCAATTGGCTTCAATTTATGCATACACTGGCAGCCTGTAAATTCACTCAGAGGATAGAGGATAAGTCAGGCAGCTTTCTAATTCTGTTTCCAGCCCCAATCCATGCCACCACCACCCCACCCCACCCCGGTTGCTCCTTTCTTTGAGTCATAGAATGGTAATGTCACAAAACTAAATTTGATTATAAATCTGTGTCAGTCTTTAACACAAAATTAATCAGCAGAAGAGGTTGTTGGGACTTCCAAAGCTAGGAGTTTTGTAGTTACTAACTACTGCCTGTTTTGTTGACAATGACAGAAAAGCTAGATAGGGTGGGAATACTGTGATGGTGAACAGCCATATCTCCAGGGAGGCAAATGAGCTTTTGAAAAGAGCAGCATTTCCAAAACAACTCACCGAATTTCAGCATCCACTGTTCAGTCTTATTTCTTGAGTAAGAAAAGAAAAAAAAAGCCTTTATTGTATATTTTCATCTATATTTTCTAAAAATTCTAATAGAAACTTTCATCGTTTCCCCAGTGATTTCAGTGAACACTATACAAAATAAAAGAAATTCAATTTTTTTTATTTCACTTTTCCTTTGTGCAGGATAAGTAATTGAAGACCTTTTCAAAAGATAAGGAACCTTTTGTAGTCTATCTTAAGAGCAAGAGATGACAGGGTAAAGCAGCAATTGCAAGGCCTTTTGTAGTGTTTGAGGTCCCAAGATAGATTAGCACAGTTACCAAAGAAGGCGAGTTAAAGTACATTAAAATCTTCCCATCTTCCCAGAACCCCATAATATATACCTCTGTAGCACAAACATTTTAGCAGAAAAAAATTCAGAAACCAAGGCAAGGAAAGTGGTAACATAAAAATAAATCCTGCTAGGCCAAATATGATGCCTATTTTTTAAAGTATTTCTCTGTGCAAATAACAGACTGAACACACACACTCTCCCCACACATACACAAGTGTACAAGAATAAACAAAGTTATCTAGTTAATATCCACAAAGTAGGTTGGGACTCATTAGTGCAAATTTTTGCTGACCTGCAGCATTTAGTCCATAAACTTTGGATATCCTAGACGATCCATCAGTGTCCAGCAGATATTTTCAATTAGTTTAATTTCATCTCTAGGCAAGTTTTGTTTCCAAATATTAGTATTAGATGGTGATATTTCCCCCTCATAAGGAAGATAAAAAAGGTTTGTAGAAGTGGCAAACAGTATTTGGTTTAAACTAGCAGGAGACAAAGGAATTCCAAGGAAAGCAAAAATACTTTCAGTAGTCTTTTGAGGAAAATGAACAATATCTTCAAACTTGACCAGCTGGTAGCTGGTAGGCAGCAAATCTGTATTTATTCTCAAAGCAGCTGCAGTGTTGGCTAGCCACAAATGAGATAGTAAGGAGACAGTATTTGATTGGGATGTTTCTAATTCTTTCTTCAGTGATTCATACTCAAAAGCATAGCCTGAATTTAAGTCACATTTACTTTTACCTTCTTCTATTTTAAACAATTTTGCTAAATGCTCTGGTACATTCTTCAAAGAATAAAGACTTGGTTTACTACCATATAGCATTGAATAGATCCAGGCTCGAGGGTCTCTTACTATGTACAATGCCCGCATCGAAGTTCCTAAAACTTCCTGAAAAAAATGAAGCTTCAATGTCCAGCTACCACTACTTAAACTAAGCACAGGACGAGCACTTGGGTAATAAACTAGATGTCTTCTTAAAGCCCTAATATATTCAGCATCTCTATCAAAAGCTCCTTTCATTCTACTTCTTTGTTCTTGCAAAGACTCTCTCCTTTTCAATTTTCGTTTTTTGTCCTTATTAGCTGCAAAATATTGGACCGGCTTATTCCTACTGGTTTCATGTAGATGAATGTTTTGCAAGTGCAGCTTTGTGTCGTGGACCAAAGATAGCAGCCACCCTCGAAGAAGACGGAAATGCCCAGTATGGATATCTGATACTTTCCATTCACAAGCATCTACAAATGAGTCAATTTCAAGTTCAGTTTCAGGAATATCAATGTAGGCTGTAGGGATTCTGATGTAGAGAAAATCACTACTGTTGAAAAAAAGCTGTTTGAGAATTTCAGCTCCTGAACCAGGGAGTGAGGTAATAACAATATCAGGCAGATCTACATGCTTCCCTTCAGAATTTATGGTCTTCTCATTTGCCTTGGTTTCAGTCCTTGTCCATTTTGCACAGATGGGCTGAGTGCAAGTGCTCCACACATCCAGAAGCTCAATAAACCACAAGGCAATAACAAGCATTAACACACAGCGCATTAGCTTTCTAAAAGAAAGGTAGAACCACCACTGAAGAGTTAAAATAACCAAACTAATACACAAAATGAATCCAATTGCTATATTAAATTTAAACCCAAAAGGGAAAATAACTCTATCATATCTTACAGGGTTTACTATTGCTTGAGTCCCCAAACCAAATCGGGTTATCTGGCCTTGATTAGTCACACTGGCAAAACCACCAAATCCCAGGTAATCGAATCTACTCTTCAGGTTTTGATAGTCAGTTACAACAGAAATACTATGTTCAGTATTATTGACATTTAGAGAAATCTGAAGTCCAGAAGTGGAACTGTCAATAAATCTGCAGCTGGAAACATTGATATATGGACCATAAAATACATAAGCAATTCTTGTGATTGTGGATTCCATATGAAATGTAACATTAACAAACTGAGTCCACCTTTTCTTAAATTCAGCAGCTTGTTCTGCTTCCTGTATATTAGCCAGAGGAGTGTTGCCATGGTGGTCAAACCAAAACATTTTATAGTGTGCATCCCACACATCCATCATGGCACCATTATACCTATTCATAAACCTGTATGGGATATATTTAAAATCAATATCCAAATTATGAAAGAAGGCACTGACCAAATTTATTGGGGAAGTTTCCTGCCTTTCAATGTGGTCAACAACAAGTAGAGTTTGAGAATTTAAGAGAAGTAAAGCACGATAGACACTTTTTAGTCTCATTGCTGAAGAATAAGCAGACACTGCTTCCCCACTCACAAACATCATTTCTCCATGTTGTGAAGCAGTAATAACTTCCCCAGCTGCATCACCAACCTCTTCACCAGTCCACTTGAGCCACTGTGCACATTCTCCCAGTTGACCTTCCCAGGGCTTATTACACTGGCTTGATGGTGATGGGGCAAACACCAATACATTGTTAAGGTGGCTCAACTTTGGTCCATAAAGAGCCTCAGAAACAAATACTTGCCCATTGGGAGCAAAAGTAAATGAATTTTGATCTGGATGTTCATGACCTGGGTTAAAGCTTCTCCATCCATCAATCCAGGAATATGGCTGAAAGTGAACTATGTCATACACAGCTCGTCCTCCCAGTTTCCCAGATTTAAAAGACACAAAGGTATTGGTCTGTGTATTTGGCAGTCCAGCCCCATAAGTCACAACACCCCAGTTAGGAAATGTGTGCATTTTAGCTGTGCCAAAGTCAACAGGAGGCTGTGGGGTGAGCTTTGGATCATACCAGATGTATTCAGTATGAAGAGTACTCCACCTTTGGGAAGTGGAAGGAACCATTGGTCCATCCTTAGGTCGATGCTTTCTAATTTGCTGAGCTAACCAATTTCCAGCCCCATTTCTTAAAATGAACTTATCCAAGAAAACTAGCTGGCTCTCTGGACCATAAAACCAATTATAATTGGAATCCGCTACACCTACAGTCCTTTGATAGCCTGGCAAAAGTGTAGCATAATAAAACCAAAAGTGCATTTTTAACCAGTTATTATCCAAGTTGTTGATGTTAAAATGGCGTTGTGCCAAGAAAACATACTGTGTAACTGATTTTGAGGTATAGCTTCCATAGGCCACACCTTCATCCAAAGAGCCATCTACAATATGATTCAAGAGAAACATAGTCTTTTCCATAACATCAACAACATCTTGTTTCCATATGTTTGTTTTAGATTCTTTATCTATTCCAGCAACCAAGGCCCCTATGAGTAATGCTATCATATTTGTAGCTTGGTGGTTATGAAGAAGTTGTTTGCCCCATGATCGAATCTTGGAATATTCATACATTTCTTCAGTAACTATCCGTATTTTTTCTAGGTATTTTTGTTTTCGCTGATTACTTAACAGATTATACAAAAAGTCAAAGGCAGTGGCAAAGCCTGTTAAAGAATGACCAACTGGAACCTCATCCCCTGGTGCATTCTCAACTAGCCAGTCTTTGTAGCTAACCATCCTGTCCATGTATTCCAAGACAAATTCAAAGGCAACTTTGTCTTCTGGACATAATAAACAATACAGTGCTAAAGGAGGAAGATTATTACCATATATTTCATTCCACTTGGCAGCAAAATCAGCATGCTTGGGTGGAGGTAGGTAGTATGTTGGATTAGACAGCATAATTGTCACTGCACTTTTGATAGCTCTAAAAAGATGTAAATGGCTTGTACGAGATTTTTGTCTCATTGTTTGTATATCCCCAGAATCAAAATACAAATTTGGATGAAGTTTTTGGTTGGGCTTGAAATCTTGTACTTTATGATTCTTAAATTGTTGTATATCATCTGCGAAAACTGCCCATCCAGAGTAATTGCTCACAGATTCTTCACAAGTAGAAAAACTAAACATCATCAATATTAAAAATAGGAAATGTCCTGTAAACATTAACGCCATGATCCATCAGGAAGATCTTTGCCTTAGGCATACATGTTAAACAGTGCTTAATGTGTTTCTCATCTTGTTATTATAACATATATTAAAGTCCTAGATAAATCAGACCTTATACCTCATAGGCTGTGAAATCCAGATGACATTCAGCTCATCCAAAGCAAGGAAAGTTGCTATGAAAGGAAAACTTACGTCACATCTCTGTGTTCCCGGCAAAGTTTGGCTTCCAATAAAATAAAACTTCAAGAAATATGAATGCCTCCAATGTCTCCATCATGTACAGGAAACAGCAGTGTAGTCAGAAAATACCATGAATCCAGCATTTATTTCCTTTATGTAAATCTAATTAACATATAAAATCAGAGAAGAAGAGAGAAAAAAAATCCCAAAATTCAAATAAAGTCATTTGTAGAATGTAGCACAAGAAACCATCCTTCATGATTAACTCACCACATATTCATGGTGTTTGTTTGTTCCCAAAAAGAAAATGATAAAATACTGTCATTCTCAGAGTGACCAGACTTCATTATTGTTTCTCTCAGAGTCTTATGCACTGTGGTTTGTGAATTGTTTCTTCTTCCATTTCAGGGAGGAAAAAAATTCTGAACAAGTGTTCAAAGTCCTACATGGTTGATAAACATGATCAAAATTTCTGCCTTCACTTCAAACATCTTTTTAAAGTATTTCCAAATCATCCTTTTATCAAGTTTATCTGCACCCCTAGAGGAATCTAAGCTCTTCAATCTCTAGGTGCTCCTCTTCAAATCATAACCACCAACTGGGAAAGAAAATTTCCCTTTCAGCAACACTGAAGACTGTTTTCTGTTCCTTTTTCATGTCACTCTTCTCTGGGTGGGAAAAAAAAAAAAACAAAGCAAATTTCAAAGGCTACAGGTATCCTGAGAGTGGAGATTAACTAATGATTTAAACAGTTTAAGTCATTTAATAAAAACGTGAGAATCAGTTAACACCTGATATTATTTGCAATTTAACTTTTCTAATGTTTTCCCCCCATATTTTCATACTCATTTGAATCCTAGTTAATATTAGCAGAGAAGAAGCAACTACAAGACATACTTCATATCTCAATGTGTTAGCTTTAGCTATTTAAAATGTTTCAATTCACAGCATCATCATGAAAATGAATAAAATATTCTCGTTATTTTGGTTATGAAAGGTAAAAGTCAAAATGACCTTTTCAAATTATGGTTCAAAGTTTAGCTTTTAATGAATCAGAAAATCGCTTATGAGAAAAATCATTTTTCTGAAGACAAATTACGACTGACAGGGCAGGAGACTGAGAAAAGGAAACGTTGACTCAGTTGCTCACCTGTAGCTGCCGGCAACATCCTCACCACGAGCCACCAGAGGGCGATCAGACTCAGGTTTAAGGAACAGGCCTCTCCTTAGCCCTTCTTGGATTTGGAAGAACCTCACTAAGTTTCAGTCTTAGACAAGTCTCCTTTCTGTAGCAAACAAACACTTCTAGTAGTCTCCTGACCTTCCTCGCCTGTTGCATATTTTAATTCGTGTCTTTAGCGCGCATCGCCCTTCTGCTCAGCTCCCCACTTTCTGATCTGTGACTGTAAAGTGGGGACTAGAGACATCTAGATGGCCAAGTCGGCTTACCTCAAGACTGCGACAGGGTCTTCAAG
>CABHPH010130974.1:0-25222 GCA_902168325.1 Peromyscus nudipes | reverse complement strand
CACAGTCAAACATTAGACAGAGCTCAGGGAATCCTGCTGAAGAGGGGGGGGGTAGGATTTTAGGAGCCAGAGGGGTCAAGGACACCAAAAGAAAACCTACAGAATCAACTACCCTGAGTTCATATGGGCTCACAGGGACTGGACTGAAAACCAGGGAGCCTGCATGGGACTGACTTAGGCCTGCTGAGATATATATATATATTTCAGGTGTGTAGCATGGTCCTCTTGTGGGACTCCTATCAGTGGGAGTACGGGCTATCTCTGATTCTTTTGCCTGCTTTTGGGACACCATTCCTCATACTGGGATGCTTTTTCGAGCTTTAATATGAGAGGAGGTGTCTTATATTACTACAACTTGAGGTGCCGTGTTTGGTTGATATCCATGGGAGACCTGCCCTTTTCTGAATAGAAATGGAGGAGAGGATGGAGGACAGACGGGATGTGGCAGGGAGAGACTGGGAAGAGAGGAGGGAGAAAACTGCAATCAGATGCAATAATAATAATAATGATAATAATAATAATAATAATAATAATAATAATTTACATCATTTAAAAATGATTTATTATTACATTTTGTTTGTGTGGGAGGGTTAGGGTTCAGAACCATGAAAGTGTTTACTTAATTGCTTCCTTTCCCCTCTTTGTCATCTGTGTTGTTATCTCAGCCACCTTTTCCATCTGACACCATGGCTTCATACTGGTATTTTCTTCATCAAAAATATTGGCAAGAGATTTTGGAAACCACTCAAATATCTTCTGCAAATGTACCTTCTTTGGGCATCTATATGTTAACTCTCTGAACAGGTTTACTTATTCTTACTCAGGACCTTCTACTACCATCTGTCTACAGGCAGTATCCCTCAATCAGGGATGGATCCATCCCATGCTTCTCTTTCTTGTCCCCCAAAGCTGAAATTTAGTTTTCTCTTGTTTGTGAACCATTTTTCAGGTGGATATGGTCAGTAAATGACATGAATATTGCAGGAACCTTTTAAGTTGTTCAAGGACTTTGTATGCAAGCTATATATTGGTAAGTGGGTATCTCTATAGGACAAAATTTGGGGGAGTTTCATACTCTGCATTTTTGCTTTTGTCATTGCTCATAATTTTGTAGAAATTTTCATTTGAAACCATTTCAATATAACTTTAAATTCTGATTATTCATATTTTGTTTAAGTTTTTCCTGAAATATTTCATACTGTGATTTTCATAGTTAATATAGAATCAAGGTAGAAAATCATTAAAAAGAAAACACAAAACTGGTGAATTTCATTGTATGTAAAGTGCATTTTAGAAGATTTAAAATTGTCAATGTTTTTCAATGAACATTGTATTTTCAGAATTTACTTTAAAATTTTAGAAACTTAAAATTAACCATAAATTTAAGAAATAATAAAAGGAATAAAAACACTCATTTTATCTCTCACATTAAATTATTCTCACATTCTAAATTTTCTTGTTTAATTCTAGATTTTATATTACTTAATTGTTAATACATTTTTGTTGTTCAATCTTCATATTATTAAAAATAAGTGGACTATTCATCCTCTTTACAATATTAGAACATTCGGAACTTTTTGTATCAATTTATTTTCTTTGTTGTTTTATGTTTAAAATATATTTCAATTAGAATAGGTTTATAGCACTTTACCTTTTTTCTTCTCCTTCCAGCTCCCCCCAAGTAACTTCCCTTGAACACTTCCCCTTTCTAGTCGATGGCTTTTTTATTATTATTGTTGTTACATGTGTGTGCGCAGATATATAAATATATAAATACAATGTGCTGAGTTCATTTTTTGTTATTTTTTTATGTAAGGTTTCAGGACTGATCATTCTGCATTGGACAACCATTAAGGGGACTCATCACTGGGTGAGACTAAGAGACAGAATCTCATGTAGCCCTGGTTAGTTTCTGAATCTGAGAATAACCTTGAGCTCCAAATCTTCCTGCCTACACCCGAAGGACTTGGATAATAGGCCTGAGTCGCCACCCCCCCGGTTTACCAATGCTGTCTTATTATTGGTTTGGGTATATTTATTTCTCTTTTATTTTATTTTATTATTAAGAAATTTTCTATTCACTTTACATACCAACCACAGACTCCCCCCCCACACTTTCTGTTGATCACTTCTTGACAACAGGTGTAATGTGATAAATTGTCTCAGGTTTGATTGGTCTGAGAATGCCTTTACCTTTCCATTTTTGAAGAAGCAGTATTCCTCACTGGTAGGTTTTGTCCTTTAGCTCTTTCCTTTCTCTAATGCCTTGTCAAGTTTACATTGGAAGTCTGCTATTAGACAGCTTTAAATACTCTGATGCAAATTATTGAATTTTTTTTTCTGTGTGTTTTTGATACTTGTTATGTTTCCTTAAATAACTTTACTACATTCTCTCCCTGAGAATTTACATATAACCCCTACATTTTGGTGAATTTCTGCAGCCTGATTTTTGTCTGTTTGATGAGGTCATCATTCCCTGGAAGTTCTTGATGCTTGTTGACATATGAAAACATCTGAATATTGATGGATGAACTATTTATTTCAGTCTTTGCATTTTAACTTTGTGCCTGTCCTTCGAGAAAGTATGAACATGTTGCTGATTAATGTTCTCTTAGACTGTGTTCAGTACTGCTATTTCAGAATTAGAATATACTCAAACTAAGATTTATCTCAATTCTGTATTTGACACATTCAAGGTGGATGTGAGGCAGGCCCAATGATAACACATCAACTCCAATTTGTCTATGAGCTTCTGCCTGGGGTCCAGGCTGGCCTACATCCCTCCTCCTTAGTCACTACACTTTGGTAAGTCACCAAAGGATATTTCCTGTCCATACAGCTCTTTGTGATAGCTGTTGCATTGTGGTAAAATGACATTTTGCACCTATGTGAGAACAGGATCATAGGACATGGTCAGGTACTAGATTTCACCATTGTAGGTCTGGCAGTGTGTTCTGAAATTAAAACATACACTTCTTTCCTCTTTCTTAAGCAAAAGGAATCTATCTACATTCTCTGATGCCTACTGTAGGGGTCTGGGGAGCAATGCAAGAAGTTTATCTCTTCCTCTCTTCTCCAAAGGATGTTGTTTTATTATTATGTTAACTCTAGTTACTGGAATTTCTCATCTGGACTCCCAAACTCTTGTGAAGTTTCTTATATGTGTGGATAGTTGTTCAAATTAATAACTCTGTAGGAAGGTGAGCACTGGAGTGTCTTCCTCTGACATCTTGCTCTATATGAAATATATATCATACTAATTGTGAGAAAAATATCTGTAACATGAATATAAAATTTTAAGGAAGAGAATCTTAAAATGCTCTTTAAGGTATGATTTAAGATAATTATACATTTCTATTTTATTTTGTAAAGTAGAAGTAGGAAATGTTTTTATTTACAAAGAAATGTTTAATTATTGGCAAGATTTCTGAGAAAAGTTGTTATTTAAAAATTTATAGTGTGATATGCTATTTAACAAATTACTTCCAAAAATGAAGTTGCCTGGAAGTGGTTGATTGCAGTCATCTGTAAATGCATGAATTTATTTTGTTTTTATATCTGGAAAAATGAGAAATGATAATAAAATATTTTCCCATGAAGCGCTTTCAAAGACACAAAGAATCCATATAAAGATTTCTCACTTCTACGGGCCTTACAAATTATAATTGACAATAGAGTGAGACTATTCTTTCTAGAACAGCAGAAAAGTCTTGAAATTACTTTTGGACCCTAATTGAAATCTAAGGATATGCCCAATTTTAAGTACTTTGAAAGTTTATTTTAAAATTGCACATACATTCATCAAAAAATGCAGAGAGGGCTGGAGAGATGGCTCAGCAGTATAGAGCATGCACTGCTTTTGCAGAGGACCTGAGTTTGATTCCCAGCACCCACATTTAGGTAGCTGACAGCAGCTGCCTGTAACTCCCATTCCTAGAGATCTGATGTCCTTTTCTGTCTCTCTTAGGTACTGCACTCAATATATACAAACTTATACTCATACACACATATACACATTTTTTTAAATTATTAAAACTAAAACAAAACTAGCACAGAGAGTAATCAACAGTGTGGTCCTGGCCCTAAACAATGCCTTTATGCCCAAATCTCAAGAGAACATTGTGAAAGAGTAGGTAAAAAGTACAGAAGAATCAGATGATAGGGTAAAGAACCATGAGATGTCATTCTCTAGACACATACAACAGTTGTAATCATCAACTCAAAGCAACTTTATTTTCCTACGCTGAGCCTACACATGATCAGCTCTATCAACTATCAGTTAAGGAAGGGGAGGAGCTCAGAGGGCCTTACTCTTTACCTTGGAATTCATGGCTAATGATAGATTCTGTGAATTACTGGCTTTACTTGCCTATTGACAAGTCCAACAGGCTCTAAACAATATCTCCAAATCCATTGGCACAAAGACAACCATGATTAGTTTCAGTGGGTCAGAAAACAAAGCAGACATAAGTGTGTGTGTGTGTGTGTGTGTGTGTGTGTGTGTGTGTGAGAGTGAGAGAGAGAGAGAGAGAGAGAGAGAGAGAGGGGCAGGGGGGAGGGGGGGTTGGGGGAATGAGCATGATGTAGGAGGGGTCAGGAAACTGTAGGTATGCATTGAACGTATGTATAGAATTGTGTAAGAACAAATTTAATTGATTCTTAAAAAGTAAAAATATTTCTGTTATTGCTTTTACCCAGACCTCTTTATAAAAGGCAGTCACTAGTAATTTTCTCTTGTATATACTACCACAGAAATTTTATATCATCATATACTCGAGATATTTAAGAATTAGTAACTAATATTCTATTCTATGTGAGATTTCTAATCTAACAGATTAGAAGATCTAATAGATCTTCTCACTATTAATAGATATTAAGTTGTTCTAGGTTTGTTACAGACTATTACATTTCAATATCTCATCTGAATAGTTGCTAATGGAAGATCTGTCGAGTAGATCTATTTGTAGTTTGGGTACAAAATGTTTATTAACTTTTTTAAGTTGGAGAAAACAGGAATCTGGATAAACTTATGAAATTTGTACTGCTTCAGAAGTTCAGAATGATGTTTAAACACAAGGGTAAGGCTGAGACTGCAGGTTAGAAAGATGTTTGAAACTTCTAGGATGTGCTTGAGTTAACAGATTTGATATTTAAAATGATATTCAGGAACCTAAACTGCTTCACAGATACTAGTTTCATTAATAGAATTATGTTGCAAATGCTAATGCTTATGTATTATATGATGCCATGAGACTTGCAAATCTATCCATCTTCTTACATACAGATACCTCTAGATAGGCTCACAGGAATGTTGCCTGTGCTAAAGTGTCTGGATACAAGATCTCTGCCAAGAAAGGCTAAATAGACCCAAAAGAAAAGATGCCAAAATAAGCATATAAATAAGTTTATGCCACATAGATAGATTATAATTTTATGTTATGTATATTCTACACGTAATAAAATATGAATTAAAATGGGACTATTAATGGATAATTGTCAGTGAGGGTTGCAACTCTGGGGGAAAGTTACCCTGACTGTTGGGGAGTCAGGTGATACCTTGAGCTGCTAGGACAGCTTTGGTGGCTGGAGCTGCAGTGGAACAGCTCAGCTCTGGAGGCAAAGGTATCCTGACCTTTCAGGGAGTCAGGTGTACCTTGAACTGCCGAAACAGCTCTGGCAGCTGGAGCTGCTCAGCTCTGGAGGGAAAGGTATCCTGAATGTTCAGGGAGTCAGGCTATACCTTGAGTTGGGGTACAGTGGGGGATGGTCTCCCGGCAGAATATAGCAATCCTGCTCCTCTCCTGTAGAGCCACTACAGCTGAGCTTTGCTCAGCTCCCACTTAAAGGGGCTTCCTAGAAGAGCTCTGCTTCTACTGTGGCCTAAAATGTTGCTTCTTTTGCTTCACTCTGCTAAAGGGGAAACCCCTGCAGAAATGCAGCAATCTCCTCTGGCCCCAGTGAAAAGTTGTTACTTTTTCTGCTCTGCCTTGCTCAATCGCCTGAGGGACATCTCAGCAAGATTCTGTTCTACTAACCTTGCTTAGCCCCCTAAGGGAACATCTCTGCAAGGTTTTTGTTTTTTTTTTTTTCTGCTCAGTCCTCTAAGGGAGGTTCTTCTGTGCCATGAATGAAGATCTTTACACCCAAGATTCTTTTGAGAAAGGGATTCATTTGGGAAGGAGTCCAAGAGAGTGGCTGCCTCTACCAGGGTGGGAAAGAACAGCCCATAACTGAACAGGCAGGGTGGTATATATAGTATTTCTTAGGGGCAGAGTTTCTCCAGGAAGAAGATTTTCTGTTCAGGAATTGGTTAATTTCATTGGTCAGGGGCAGAGATGTTCCTGATTTCAGAGCCAAACTGTGTTTCTTTCACTGGCCTTTCTTAGCTTTTTGGCTCTAATTCTAAGGCCAGGGCATATTTCTTTCACTGGCTCTGATTCCAGGGACAAAGTGTATGTCTTTGGCACTGGTTTCAGAGTCTGCACATGTTTTTTTGGTTCTGGGTTAAGGGATAAAGTGTTTTTTTCACTGTCTCAGATCTCAGATCCAGGTTGTGTTTCTTTCACTGGTTCTAGATTTCAGGGTCAGGGTACTCAGGGATTTGTTGGTTTCTTGCTCTGTGATTGGTTGGTTTCATTGGTCAGTTGGTCAGGGGCAGAGATGGCTCTGAGTTTAGAGCCAAACTCTGTTTCTTTCACTGGCCTTTCTTAGCTTTTTGGCTCTAATTCTAAGGCTAGAACATATTTCTCTCACTGGCTCTGATTCTAGGGACAAGGAGTGTTTCTTTAACACTAGTTTCAGAGTAAGGGCATGTTTCTTTGGATCTGGGTTCAGGGATAAATTGTTTTTTTTTACTGTCTCAGGTCCCAGATCTAGGCTATGTTTCTTTCACTGCTTCTCTGCCCCAGAGTCAGGGTGGTTTTTCTTTACCTGACCCCTTTTCCCTACAATAATGTCTCTAACCAGGTAAATATGTAAGTGTTTGTCTGTGTGTCTATGAAAGTAAATTAACAAACATTTCCAAGAATAGGATGTCAGTTTTGGATTAGTTTTAAAATCTCCTAAAGTGCCTGGTAAAAATTTTCAGTTTGAGATAAATTCCATGCTCAGAAAGATAATACTGACCCTGCACCTGTCAGTGAGGCTGCAGATGGTGCATGTAACACACACGATTGCCTTCCAAACAGGAAGGAGGAGGAGATGGAAGAACAGATTGCTGTGGGAAATGAACACACACATCCAAAAGGCTAATTATTTGTTCCCTATAACTATTTCCAGTGTGTTGCATTCTTAAACACTGAGGCTCACGTGGGTGTATCATTAAAAAATGAAAGAAAATTTACTACAACAGATGTAGTACATAAATGTATCATTTTGCCATTCACCAAAACACACACTTTGCACATTTTTTTAAATTATTCATCTTTGGGATAGTAAAATGTCCATTTTGGAATAAGGTTTCTCACCTGTTTTTGGACAAAACCTTTTTTTCCTCCTGGAATCTTGCAGTATTGAATTAATTTCACTGTTAACTCTCCAGATGACCAAATGGCATCAGAGTATTAATTTAATCAAGAAACATTTAAAAACAAAATAGTTATCAAAATAGCATTAGTTTAAAATACAAATTTTAAAAGCACTATTACAAATAATCTAAGTAAAAAAGAATAACACAGATATTTATAAATAAATATATTTGAATAATAATCATATAGTGGTAAAAAAATGTTTTACCACAAATGAATCAGATAGGCTGGTAATTCAAATTTTTCTATGCCCTAATCTAAAGTTTATGGTGATTAGAAACATATTTTAAAATAAATATATTCAATTAGATAATGAACATGCATAATATTTAACAAAAAGAATTCCTGATACTGTAATATTTTTGTATTTGTGTTTTTCTGTATACCTAAAGGCACATTTATTTATGCATTTTAAATGTTTTACCATGATTAAACAATTTTATCTATAATCCTATTTTTCTATATCATTGTCAATTTATGCAAGTCTTATTTTTAACACAGCATTTTTTTTGAGTTTTAAAATTACATTTTTATGTTTATTTGTGTGTGTGCATGTGCACACACACCCACATACATATGGATTGCATGCATGTATAATGGACAGAACACAACCGGAAGATCCTGTTCTCTCATTCCACCATATGGGTCCTGGGGATGGAGCTCAGGTCACCAGGCTTGGTAGAAAATGTAGCATGCTTTCTTAGACAGCTAGCCCCCAAATCATGACACAGAGAGTTATTATTAATTAGTAAAGCTTGGCCTATAGCTTAGGCTTCTCCCCCTAGCTCTTAGAACTTAAGTTAACCCATTTATATTAATCTATGGTTTGCCTCATGGCTTTTTACCTCTCTTCCATCTTGCAACCCCTGTTTCCTCTCCATGTCCTTTGGTGTCTCTCCCACACCTAGATTCCTCTGCTCTTCTTCCTCCTTCTCCCCCTCCTTCTTCCTCTCTCTCTCTCTCTCTCTCTCTCTCTCTCTCTCTCTCTCTCCATCAGGAAGTTCTGTTTAACCTCCTCCTGCCTACCTGTTGGCCATTCAGCTCTTTTTTAAACCAATCAGAAGGTGCCTTGTCAAAGACATATCTTCTCAGTGTACAAAATGATTATTCCACAACAGCAAACTCCCTTATAAGTGTAGACATCTCTCTGGCCCTATCCAAAGCTTTGATGAATATAGAAACTGTTTCTGGAACATTTTTGCATTCTCTTTTTAGTTCCCCTCCCCTTTTTTTATTCTTCCCCCTTTTTCTTTCTTTCTTTCTTTCTCTTTTGGAGGCAGGGTCTTTCTTATGTAGTCCAGACTGACCTGATCTTACTATGTACCCATGCTTACCTGGAATTTGTAAAACCTCCATGCTTCTAACTCCAAAGTACTGAGATTACAATTTGTATACACTTTGTGCTGATGCCAGCATTGTTTTATCACTTATTTCCCAGGTGAAGTGAGATTGTGATGGTAAATTTCTTCTTTTACTAAAACTTCAAGCTAAATATAAGAAAAATTACATCAAGCTTGCTTAAATATAGAAGAAAATATACATTCTTTTTACATTTCATCAATATACTCCTTGTTTACTTATATGATTATAAGACATGAAGTAATTCTTCATAAGAACTAACCCATTATATGAAAACTACCAAAGTAAATCCCTCACATTTTTAATGAGCAAAAATGTATTAAAGTTATCCCCCATATTTCTAATGAACAAAGTGTATTCTTTGTATCAAATATTACTGGAGTAAACATCTGGGGAAAAGAGCTACTTACTGTACTGGTAATTCTTTTGTTGCTATGATAAAACACCATGACCAAAGTGACCTATGGATAGAAGGGTTCATTTTATTTTATTTTATTTTATTGGATTATGGTTACAGATCAAGACTCCATTATGGCAGGGGAAGAATGGTGGCAGGTGGCCAGAACAGGAAGCTAAGCATTACATCTCTGTTCACACACAGGAAACAGAATGAATTGGAAGTGGGTGAGGCTAAAAATTCTCAAAGCCTCCCCCATTGACATGTTTCCTCTAGCAAGGCTCCACATTCTAAAGTTTTCATAACTGCCCCAAATAATGTCACCAATTGGAGACTAAGTGTTCAAATACCCAAGTCTATTCAAATGTAGGTTACAGTTTGGCAATAACTTTTTTTTAATATAATAAGGGAAAGGTCAATTTAATGATCATGTGTGATTAATATTTAAATTTTTTAGCATCTTTTGTGAATAGAATCTTTCTTGTTTCTAATATAATGACACAATACAGTAATATTTTAGTTCAGTTGCATAATGAAATAATACATTAATAAAATAATATAGTAATTAAGCCATGAGATTTTAAATCATATTAGAAGAGAAAAAATTTCAAAAAACCCTAATAGTTACTTATACTTTAAGAAACAGTCTATATTTGATGGTAATGACTTACAATATATTACTTTGTATCATGTATCAGTAATTCCAATTGCTACTAATTCTGGTATGTTTATTCTTAATTGTCATTTATATTTTTTTAATTGAGAACTCTACATGCTTTATAGAACAGAATGGAGAATGGATGTGGTAATATTTCATTTGTGCTCTAACAAATAAAAATTATCTGGGGATCAGAGGACAGAGCCAGCCACTAGATTAGACATAGAGGCCATACAGTGATGGCACATACTCCTTTAATCCTATCACTCGGGAGGCAGAGATCCATCTGGATCTTTGTGAGTTCAAGGCCACACTGGGAACAGAACCAGGTATGGTGGCGCACACCTTTAATCCCAGCACTTGAGATCTCATGTCTTTGCTTGGGAAGGACACATGCCTTTAATTCCAGGAAGTGATGGCAGTCAGTAGAAAGGTATATAAGGTGTGAGGACCAGGAACTAGAGGCTTTTAGCAGCAGTTCAGCTGAGATCCCTTCTGGGTGAAAACTCAGAGGCTTTCAGTCTGAGGAAAGAGAATCAGGTGAGGAGTTGGTGAGGTGAGGTTGGCTGTGGCTTTCTCTGTTTCTCTGCTCTTTCAGCTTTCACCCAAATATCTGGCTCTGTTTTTTTTTTAATTAGTAAGACCGTTTAGTAATTCATGGTACAAATAGAATGTAACTAGATTCCTTAAACATTAAACGCCTTCCTTATTGAACAAGCACTTTCAAATCCTTTATAAAAGGACTGTGGTTATCCTTGATTGTTGTGTTCTCAACTTTTCTTATCTTCTTAAGCAAAATTCACTGCACATATGGATAAGTATATGTATGATCATACATGAATACCATTATACTTGTTTTGAAAACAGTTTTATGATTATGTTTGGGAAGCAGTCTCCTTACAATCTATACAGCCTGAAGTTCTCAATACAGATTGACCTGGTTTTGAACTTCCACTAATCCTTTTCTTGTGCCTTCAGTTTTTTTGGGGGGGATTTACAGGAGTATACTGCTATGATCTGTTTAATTTTCCTTTTTAAACAAGAGATTGTGGCTGTTATGAACTAAGGCAAAGAATACAAAAATACAAAATGTCATTTAAAAAGAAAGAAATGCTAATTTTAACACTCAACCACCTTTATCACACAAGGCATCACAGAAATGTTATGAGTGGATAAACACATGGATAATTTGGAGATGGAGTGGGGAGAGGTATTTAAAACCTGTCAGTTATAGTTATATATTTTAATAGAATTAAGATACTAAAAAAGGACTAAATTCAAATACCTACAAAGTTTTGGACATTTAATTTTTAATTTTTCAATTTATTCTCTCCTATATTACATCCTGACTACACTTTCCCCTCTCTCCTCTCCTCCCAGTCCCTCCCCCACAATTTTCCCTCTTCCCCCATCCACTCCTCCTCCATTTCATTTCAGAAAGAGCAGGCATCTGATGGATATCAACCAAACATGCATATCAAATTGCAATATGACTAGGCACCTCCCCTTATATTAAGGCTGGAAAAGGCAACTCAGTATGAGTAATAGGGTCCACAAAACAGGCAAAAAAGTCAGACATAGCCCCCTATCCCACTGTTAGTAGTCCCACAATAAGACCAAACTACACAACCATCACTTATATGCAGAAGGAGTAATAGGGTCCACAAAACAGGCAAAAAGTCAGACATAGCCCCCTATCCCACTGTTAGTAGTCCCACAATAAGACCAAACTACACAACCATCACTTAAATGCAGAAGGCCTAGGTAAGACCAATGCAGGCTCCCTGGTTGTAAAATCAATCTCTGTGAGTCACTATGAACCCAGATAGTTGATTCTGTGAATTTTCTTGTGGTGTCCTTGACCCCTCTGGCTCCTAAAATCCTTCCTCCTCCTCTTCTGCAGAATTCCATGAACTATGCCTGATGTTTGGTTGTGGATCTCCATCTGTTTCCATCAGTTGCTCAATGAAACCTCTCTGATCATGACTATGCTAGGCTCCTGTTTACCAGTAAAGCAGAGTATCACTAGAAATCATTTCATTGTCTTTTTTTCCAGTCCTGTTTGGATCTATCCTAGGTCTCTGGGCTCTCTAGCCTCTGATTTATGGCCCTTCAGGTGGTGTCAGGAGTGGATTCCCTCTATTGGCATGATTCTCAGGCTGGACCACTCATTGCTTGGCCACTTCCACAGTTTCTATACCACCATTTACCCAAAGTATCTTGCAGGCAGGATAAATTGTAGGTTGAAGATTTTGTGCCTGGTTTGGGGTCCAAGTCCCTCCACTGGAAACCGTGCCTAGTTACAGAAGATGGCCAGTTCAGGCTCAGTGTCCCCTATTACTAGGAGTCTTCTCTGGGGTCGCCCTCATAGATTCCTAGGAGTTCCCATTGCACTAGTTTCTACCTTGCCCCTGAAATGTCCCCCAATTTCAATTGACTCTCTCAATACTCTATCCTTCCAATCCAGCTGCCACATCTGATCTCTCCTGTTCCCTGCCACACCCAACCCCAATAAACCCGAAAAATCTACTCTATTTCTCCTTTCCAGGGAGATCCCTATTCTCCTAGTTACTTAGCCTCTCTGTGTCTGTGGACTGCACCATGATTATCCTTTACTTTACAGCTAATATCCACTTATAAGTGAGTACATACCATATTTGTCTTTCTGGATCTGGGTTACCTCACTCAGGATGATTTTTTCTAGTCCCATCCATTTGCTTGTAAATTTCATTATGCTATTTTCAACAGCTGAGTTGTACTCCGTTATGTAAATGTACCACATTTTCTTTATCCATTCTTTGGCTGAGGGAAATTTAGGTTGTTTCCAGTTTCATGCTATTATGAATAAAGATACTATAAGCATAGTTGAGCAATTGTCCTTGTGGTAGGATGGAGCATCCTTTGGGTATATGCTCAGGAGTGGTGTACTGGGTATTCAGGTAGATCATTTCCCAAATTTCTGAGGAACTACCATATTGATTTCCAAAGTAGCTATACAAGTTTGTATGCCCACCATCAGGGGAGGGGTGTTCCTCTTGCTACACATCCTCTCCAGCATGAACTGTTACTTATGTTTTTGATCTTGGCCAATATGACAGGTGATGTAAGGTGGAATCTCAGAGTCCTTTTTATTTGCATTTCCCTGATTGCTAAGGATGTTGAACATTTTTTAAGTGCTACTTGGCCATTTGAGATTCCTCTTTTGAGAATTCTGTTTAGATCTGTATCCCATTTTTAATTGGATTATTTGGTTTGTTGACATCTAGTTTCTTGAGTTCTTTATATATTTTGGAGATCAGCCCTCTGTCAGGTGTGGGATTGGTGAAGATCTTTTCCCACTCTGTAGGCTGCCTTTTGGTCCTATTAATGGTCTCCTTTGCCTTACAGAAGCCATTCAGTTTCATGAGGTCCCATTTACTAATTGATGATTTTAGTACCTGCATTATTGGTGTTCTGTTCATGAAGTTGTCTACTATGCCAATGCATTCAAGGTTATTCTCCACTTACTCTTCTATCAGGTTTAAAGTATCTGTCTTATGTTGAGATCTTTGGTCCACTAAGACTTGAGTTTTGTTCAGGGTAATCTATGTGCATTCTAATACATGTCAACATCTAGATGGACCACCACCATTTCTTGAAGATGTCTTCTGTATTCCATTGTATAATTCTGGCTTCTTTATCAAAAATCAGTTATCCATAGGTGTGTAGATTTGCACCTGTGTCTTTGATTTGATTCTACTGATCAACATTTCTGGTTTTATGTCAATACCATGCATTTTTTTTACTATAGCTTTGTAGTACAGCTTTAAAATCAGGTATGGTAATACCTTCAGAAGTTATTTTATTGTATAGAATTGTTTTAGCTATCTTGTTTTTTTTTCTAATTTTTCCATATGAAGCTGAACATTGTTCTTTCAAGATCTGTAAAGAATTGTGTTAAAATTTTGATGAGGATTATATTGAATCTGTAGAATGCTTCCGGTAAGATGGCCATTTTTACAATGTTAATCCTACGTATCCATGAGCATGGGAGATCTTTCCATCTTCTAATACCTTCTTCAATTTCTTACTTCACAGACTTGAAGTTATTGCCATACAGGACTTTCACTTGCTTGGTTAGAGTTATTCCCAAGATATTTTATATTATTTACGGATATTGTGAAGGGTGTTGTTTTCCTGAATCCTTTCTCAGATAATTTGTCATTTACATAAAGGAGGGCTACTAAATTTTTGAGTTAATCTTATATCCAGGCATTTTGATCATAGTGCTTATCATCTGTAGGAGTTCTCTTGTAGAATTTTTGGTATCATTTATGTATATTAACACATCATCTGCAAATAGTAAAAGTTTGATTTTTTCCTTTCCAGTTTGTATCCCTTTGACCTCCTTTTATTGTCTTATTGCTCTAGCTAGAATGTCAAGTACTATATTGAATAGATTCAGAGAAAGTAAATGGCCTTGCCTTATTCCTGATTTTAGTAGAATTGCTTTGAGTTTCTCTTGATTTAATTTTATGTTGGCTATAGGTATAGGGAAAAGGGGCTGGCTAAAGACACCCACCCTGACCCTGGAGCCCAGAACTAGGGAAAGTTGGCTTAGATCAGGGCAGAAAGAAACACAATTTGGGTCAGTCAGATCAGAGCCATCTCTGCCCCTGGTCAACTGACTTGTGAAACCAACCAATCACAAATCAGGACAGTAGAACCCTGGGCCCCAAGTCAACTCCTGGTTGACTCCACCCCCAAGACATGCAATGTGAACCACCCTGCCTAGTCAGTTAAAAAAAAACTATTCTCTCCACACTGGTAGAGGCAGCTACTCTCTTGGACCCCTCCTTCCCAAATAAATCTCTTTCTCAAAAGAGTTTTGGGGTGTGAAGATCTTCACTCACTGGTGTAGAGACATCCCTCAGTGGACAAAGCAAGGGAGAGCTGAAAGAGAAGATCAAGGAGGAGCTGAACAGAAGATCCTTGCTGAGATGTCCCTCAGTGGACAGAGCAAGAGAGACCTGAAAAAGTAACACTTTTCTCTGGAGCTAGAAGAGATTGTTACATTTCTGCAGGGGTTTCCCCTTTTGCAGAGTGGAGCAAAAGAAGCAACATCTTAGGCCAGAGAAGCAGAGTTCTGCTAGTAAGCCCCCTTAAGTGGGGGCTGAGCAAAGCCCAGCTGTAGCCCCTCTCCAGGAGAGGAGCAGGATTGCTATATCCTGTGGGGAGACCATCCCTCATCACACCAGGTATAACCTGACTTTCCTGAACAGTCAGCATACCCTTCCCTGCTGAAGCAGTTCCAGGAGTGACTCTCCTGAGCAGTCAGAAAAACTTCCCTTCCGAGGTGTCCAGGATACTTGCCCTCCAGTGCTGAACTGTCTCCTTGCAGCTCTGGCCATCAGATCTGTCCTAAGCAGCTCCAGGTGTCCAGGACACCTCCAGGGCAGAGCTGTTCTGAGCAGCTCGAGGTGTCCAGGATACCTCACCCTCCAGGGCTGAGCTGTCTCTTTGCAGCTCCAGCCATCAGAGCTGCCCTAAGCAGCTCAAGGTGTTGCCTGACTTCCCAAGTAGTCAGGATACCTTTACCCAGAGTTGCAAAACTCATATTTTGGTGCCAAAACCCAGGACCAAACTCACAGAGTTGAAACAAATTTACTTACTATAAATTTGCTATAAATTGCTTTTATTATGTTTAAGTCTGTCCCTTGAATACCTGATCTCTCTAAGACTTTTATCCTGAAGAGGTGTTGAATTTTGTCAAAGGCTTTTTCAGTGTCTAATGAGATGACCACGTGTGTTTTTTTTTCTTTCCGTTTGTTTATATAGTGGATTACATTGACAGATTTTCATATGTTGAACTATCATTACATCTCTTGATGCACTTGATTATAGTGGATGATATTTTTCATGTGCTCTTGGATTCAGTTTGTGAATATTTTATTGAGTACTATTACATAAATGTTCATGAGGGAAATTGGTCTGTAATTCTCTTTGTTGAGTCTTTGTGTGGTTAGGGTACCAGGGTGACTGTGGCCTCATAAAATGAATTTAGCAATGTTCATTCTGATTCTATTTTTCAGAAAATTTAAGAGAATTGGTGGAAGCTCTGCTTTGAAAGTCTGGTAGAATTCTGCACTAAATCCTTCTGGCCCTGGGCTTCTTTTGGGGGAGCAGTGGCAGTTTAATGATTGCTTCTATCTCCTCAAGGTTTATAGATCTATTTAAATTGTTTATCTGATCTTGACTTAACTTTGGTAAATGTTATCTATCAAGAAAATTGTCTACTTATTTTAGATTTTCCAATTTTGTGTAGTACAGGTTTATGACATATGTATGATCAATTGGTTCTTTGGATTTCTTTATTGTCTGTTGTTATATCCCCCTTTTCATTTCTAATTTTGTTAATTTGGATATTTTCTCTCTGCCTTTTGGGTAAGTTTGGATAAGGGTTTGTCTATCTTGTTGATTTTCTCAAAGAACAAACTCTTTGTTTCATTGATTCTTTGTGTTGTTCTCTTTGTTTCTATTTTATTGATTTCAGCTCTCAGTTTGATTATTTCCTGCCATCTACTCCTCCTGAATGTGTTTGCTTCTTTTTATTCTAGAGCTTTCAGTTGTGCTGTTAAGACACTAGTATGAGATCTCTCAAATTTCTTTTTGAAGACATTTAGTGCTGTAGACTTTCTTAGTAGTATCTCTTTCATTGTGTCTCATGTGTTTGGGTATATTGTGCTTTCATTTTCTTTGAATTCTAGGTAGTCTTTAATTTCTTTATTTCTGCAATGACACAATAATCATTCAGTAGAGAGGTGTTCAGTTTCCATGAATTTGTAGGCTTTCGGTTGTTTCTATTGGTGAAATCCAACTTTAATCCATGCCCATCTGAAAGAATGCAGAGGTTAGTTCAATTTTTTTTGTATCTATTGAGACTTGCTTTGTGACCATGTATGTGGTATGTTTTGAATAACACTCCATGAGGTGATAAGAAAATAGTGTATGATTCATAATGTCTGTTTTCTCCATTATTTCTGCTTAGTTTTTTTCTAGATAGCCTGTCCGTTGGTGAGATTAGGGTACTGAAGTCACCTACCATTAATGCATGGGGTTCAATGTATGATTTAAGCTTTAGAAATGTAATGTTTCTTTTACAAATGTGGGTACCCTTACATTTGAGAAATAGATGCTAAAAATTGAGACTTCATCTTGATGGATTTTTTTTTATGAGTTTGAGGTGTCCTTCCCCATCCTTTTTTGTCAATTTTGGTTTGAAGTCTTTTTTGTTAGGTATTAGAATGGCTACACCAGCTTGCTTCTTGGGTCCATTTGCTTGGAAAATCTTTCTTCAACCCTTTACTCTGAAGTAATGTCTGTCTTTGATGTTGATATGTGTTTTTGCTATGCAGCAGAAGGATAGATAAAGTTTTCATATCCATTCTGTTAGCCTGTGTCTTTTTGTTGGGGAATTGACTCCATTAGTATTGTGTAATATTAATGACCCATGATTGTTCAATTGTTCATTCCTGTTATGTTGTTGTAGTTGTTGATGATGCTACTGTGTGTGCTTGTGTATTTGTGTGTGTGTGTGTGTGTGTGAGAGAGAGAGAGAGAGAGAGAGAGAGAGAGAGCGCTTTTCATTTTGCTTCTGTGACATTATTTATTTCCTGTGTTTTCATGGGTGTAGTTAGCCTTCTTGGGTTGCAGATTTATTTCTAGTACCTTCTGTAGGGCTGTGGATCGATATTGTTTAAATTTGATTTTTTCATGAACTATCTTGTTTTCTCCATCTATGGTAATTGAAAATTTTGCTTGGTATAGTAGTCTCAGCTGGCATTTATAGTATATTAGAGTCTATAAAATATCTGTCTAGGCCATTATGGGCTTTTAGAGTCTGTTGAAAAGTTGAGTGTAATTCTAATAGGTATGCCTTTATATGGTACTTGGTCTTTTTCCCTTTCAGTTTTTAATCTTTCTTTGTTCTCAATTTTTAGAGTTTTGATTATTATGAGACAGGGTGGCTTTCTTTTCTGGTTCTATGTATTTGATATTTTGTAAGCTTCTTGTATCTTTATAGGCATGTCCTTCTGAAGTTTAGGAAAATTTTCCTCTATGATTTTGCTAAAAATATTTAAATATTTTGCTAAAAGTCATTTTGTTTGTTCCATTTAAGTACTTTCTGTTTGTTTCATTAAGAACTTTCATTAGCCCATTTGTCAATTTGCCCTTTTGTTTTTTGGGGTTATTTTTCTATGTTTAATTTCTGAAATTCTTTCTTTATTCTAGATCTCAGCCTCTTGTAGGCTCATTCACTTTGCTGTTAGTTTCCTTTGCTATGTTGAAACTTCTAAATTTCACTTAATGCTATACAAATTCTTGGGATTATTTCCTGATTTTGGAGTTGTATTCAGAAGTTTTTCCTTATACCCATTCTATGACATGTTTTCCTACAACAGGTTCAACATTTCAGGTTGACAGTTAAGGTTTTTCATCCATTTTGAATTGACATTAACCATCCTACAAATAATTGGCTCATGGGATTAATTTGTATGCTTCTTTTGTATCATTTTTTTGTTTGACCATTTGAAGGTATATTCTTCAAGTATTCAGAAGTTTCAGAGTATGTCTATTTATATTCTTCAGAATCTGCCATTTTCCTATGAAAAACAGCAAATATTCTTAATATGGTCTTAATCTTTCAACCCAATTTCAAACTTTATTTATTTCTCAAAAATGAAAAGCTAACAGTAGTGTAACATTACCATAATCCCAGCCATTGAGAGGATGAGATGGGATAGTCATAGTTGTAAGGCAAACCTGAGACACATACACACTTTCAGACAGTCCTCAACTATATAAGATATTCTTTAAAAAAATACGTGTGTGGGAGCTGGAGAGATGGCTCAGCAGTTATGAGCACTGACTGCTCTTCCAGATGACCTAGGTTCAAGTCCCAGCACCCACATGACAGCTCACAACTTTATGTAACTCCAGTTCCAGGGGAATCAATACCCTCACACAGATATACATGCAGGCAAAATACCAATACACATGAAATAAAAATAAATTAAAAAATTACGTGTGTGTGTGTGTGTGTGTGTGTGTGTGTGTGTGTGTGTATGTAAAATGTAGTTGGGGGTATGCTAAAAATGACCTCATTAAATGACCTCATTTGATGTTAGAAATATACTAAATGTTAATATATAAAAGTATACATGTGCAAACATACTTCATAAAATTTTTCTTTACTATATGTATAATAATTTGTTTGGCTAATTATGCCTTAGAACTTGCTCACACTCTCGCTTTTATTTGTTCTTTATCTTGTATAAAGAATACTGTTACAGGGGATGGAGAGATGGCTCAGCAGTTAAGAGTACTGGCTGCTCTTCCAGAGGTCCTGAGTTCAAGTCCCAGCACCCACTTAATGGCTTACAATTGTCTATAGTGGGATCTGATGCTCTCTTCTGGAATAAAGTCAATAGAGTACTCATATATATAAAAAACAATAAATATCTCTTTAAAAAGAATACTGTTTCAGTGCCTGGCATTGTGACAAAAATCATGCATACACTTTTTTTGAGCACTTCATTGTTCTCCTCAGAAACTTCATAATATCATCACATAATGTTTATCTAAAAATAGCTTGATATTATAATACCAGCTTAGAAACTTTATGTCCATTAATCTAGGCCTGTTATCTGCTGATAATGACACTAAGTTTAATGTCACACCATCATAGAAACTCTAAAGTGTCACAACGGATATCTAAGAAAGTCTCCCATATACATACATATAATATATATATAATATGTATATATAATACATATATATATATATAATATCCAGGAAGTATTGAAAATGAGATTTTGTTCTTCACCATTGTTTGGTAAAATTATGAAGGGATAAATTGATGAATGAATACAACAAAAATGCTAGATATAATTTCACTATGCTACATTCTTTTGCCCTCCTGAAAGAGTTGACATGCTATTTGTAATCCTCATCAGAAAAAAATACATCATATTTTCACAAAAATATATAGTTTAGTGAGATAGCAGCTTTGTTATATCTAATAAATCACACTAAATTTTAAGTCATTTCGTGTTTTGTGTTGTGGATATGTGTCTTCTTATAATGAGTTACTATAAATGATTTGCATGCATTTTTCAGTTTCATACTGAATGATTTATGTCTGTCAATAAGTTTGAAATGATGTGGATGAAATTTGCAGTTGATAAGTTATAAAGAACATTTTACTGAAATAGAGCACATGCTGTGGGCACAACGAAGTAATTTGCTGTCCTGTTTATCCTTTGTGTTACAGTAATCATGGGTAAATTGATGAAAAGTTTTTTGTAGGAAGCAAATAACTAGTGTATTCATGTACTTATTTACATAATTATGTAATTATATGAAAATCCAATCCTAGCTTTTTATCCAACCTTTGATTAGACCTACATAATCTTATTGAATATTATGCAATTGTAGTTTTCTTGAATGTAGGACATTTGTATTGAGCTTATTTTTATCTCTTTTTTTAACACCCTATCTCAGTTCCTAATACATGACACACACATATACACATATGCAGTTATCAAAATAAAGAGTTGGGAATCATAATGACTTTTTATTAAAGACCCAAATTTTGAAATCTATAGCAAAACTGACAAGTATCATGTTAGTTAAAAATAGATGCAATTGTGTTTCACAAGAAGTTTTCATACTACTGTAGCCACAAAGAATTTGTCACCATCTTCCAGGACTTATACGAAACTGGGACACTAATGGTCAAAGAGTTCATATAGGAAAGCACCACTAAAATTAATAACAAGAGAGCTGTCTGGAACAGGTCCTTGTTATGTTCAGTTTCTACAGTTCTTTTGGAAATCACTAAATGTCTAGGGCAGCAAGCTGAGACTCAGAAATAAGGTTACTCATTACTTTAACACATATAAGAAATTTCTCATTTTTGCCTGTCTCCTTTCCTTCCCTCTTTGCAGTACTCAGAGCAAAAGATATTAATCTTAGTTTGCCCATTCTGAAACCCTGTTGCCAATATTTTATCATTCATTCAATTACTTTTCAGATATCAGGTTATGTATCAATTATGAAGATAATATGTTCTATGACTGAGTGTCCTTAATAAAAAATAAAAGGTAGAGAAGAGAGAGAAATTCTACAGGGACAGTCATTATCTCTTTATTATGGAGCACCAGCAGTTACTAACTAGAATGCATGTAATAGACATGGGATTTTCATATATGTGTTATTGCAAATTTTGGAGGTTTAGAATTCTGGAATAAAGTTTAATGGTGGCATTACAAAACTAATATTCCTTGTTCCTATCATTTAAAATTATCTAAGGGTGATAAGAGCACTGAAAATGAAAATATTTAAGACCAACAGACAAATGGCACCTCATTCAACTAAATACATCTGTACAGCAAAGAAAACTACCATTCATGTGGAGAAGCAGCCTATATAGGAAAAAAAAAAGTTTACCCACTTTACAGCTGACAGTTGGCTGGTGCATGGAATATATAAATAACTCACAAATTTGAGCCCCAAGAAAACAAAGAACTCAGTTAAAAATTGTGGCACGGAACCAGACAGTTTTCAAAAGAAGAAATAGAAATGGCTGTGAAATAGTTTTGTAAATGTTCAGTATCCTTAGTCAGCAGGGAAATGAAAATTAAACTATTTTGAGATTTCATCTGCCCCCAGTCATAAAATCATATTTTTGTTGTGGTGGTGGTTGTTAAGTGGATGATGAGACAAATAAATCCTGAGCTATAAACAAAGGAATGTTGTTCCAATTTCAGAGGAGTGGAAGCTTATGTGAAAGTGAGAAGTACCTCTTCGGAAAGAACCAAAGCTAAGAACTCATACTAAAGACTATCATAGAAGGGGTTAAGGACTCAAATATCTATTTAATGATTGTTAAAGTTTTACATGTAGCAAAAAATTGTAAATAACCTGAATGTGCACCAGTAACTGTCTGACTAAATACTGATGTGACTATTTCTTTCTTTTTGTTTGTAGTTTGTTTCTACACTTGATTATTGATTATCAGAAACAATAAAGTAGCAAAAAGTTTTATAATTCTGCAAAGTTTAAAAAGTATTACAGTGCATTAAGCAATTCACAGTTAAACTCAAATGAGTGACTATTTCTTAAATAGAAAATCTTATGGCAGGTAGAGAGGGCTCTTCATAAGCACATATGGCATGACATTCACAATTTAGTGTTAAATGAAAACTAGTAAACATTAGAAGAATGAGTAATTACTATATTTTTGTTAAAAATATAAAATTGTGTGTCTGCATATGTAAAAACATCTCTGAAGGGATATTCAAGAAGAAAATTACTACTATTAGTATTAATTATAGAACTAAAATTATTTTAACACTCCAAACTTGGAAGTTGTAATAGAAGATGATTAGTAGCCTAAATTATAGAGCCTAACCTTCATTTTCTAGTAAATTCATACTTTAAGAACTAAGTTATCCATAAACCTTACTTAGGAGTTTGTGGCTATCAGAAATAATCATACACACAGAATTGAAAACATAAAAAGTAATAATATATGTGTGTGTTCATAATTGTCATTACACAAACACACACACACACACACATATATATATATCCATATAAATACAACATTCTCAGTCTGTAAATATTAATTGTATGTGTGTTTCATGGCTTACCATTTGGTATTGGATAACCAATTGGTGTGCTCTTCCCTGGGGAAGACTATTTCTCATGCTCTTAGCACTCCTTAGTTGCTTGTACTTCTTTGTGTAGGGTTGAGCCTCCTGGGCTTTCTCCTATCTATTTTTGTAAGTCTTCTGTTGTCCTTGTTCATCTCATGTTTGGGCACTCATGTTGATAAGGTTTTATGGATGTAGTTTCTGATATTATAGAAAACACAGTCTCACTTTCTGATCCTCTGGCTCTTACAATCTTTCTTTTTTTTCTTTTCTTTATTTTTATTTTTATTTTTTATTTATTTTTTTTTTGGTTTTTTCGAGACAGGGTTTCTCCGTGTAGCTTTGCGCCTTTCCTGGAACTCACTTGGTAGCCCAGGCTGGCCTCGACCTCACAGAGATCCGCCTGCCTCTGCTTCCCGAGTGCTGGGATTAAAGGCGTGCGCTACTACCTCCCGGCCTATTTTTATTTTTTATAATTTAATTTTACATATAAGTCACAAATTCCCTTGTTCTCCCCCCTCCCCACCCCGTCTTCCCCCCAGCCCACCCCCCATTCTCATCTCCTCCAGGGCAAAGACTCCCCTGAGGATTGAGTTCAACTTGGTAGATTCAGTCCAGGCAGGTCCAGTTCCCTCCTCCCAGGCTGAGCCAAGTGTCCATGTATAAGCCCCAGCTTCCAAACAGCCACCTCATGCACTGAGGACATGTCCCAGTCCCACTGCCTGGATGCCTCCCAAACAGATCAAGCCTATCAACTGTCTCACCTATTCAGAGGGCTTGATCCAGTTGGGGGCTCCTCAGCCATTGGTTCATGGTTCATGTGTTTCCATTAGTTTGGCTATTTGTCCCTGTGCTTTTTCCAACCTTGGTCTCAACAATTCTCGCTCATACCAACCCTCCTCTTTCTCGCCAATTGGACTCCTGTAGCTCCACCTGAGGCCTCACCTTGGATCTCTGCATCCGGTTCCTTCAGTCATTGGATGAGGTTTCTAGCATGACAATTAGGGTGTTTGGCCATCCTATCACTTAGTATATACCCAGTATTCTGCCTGCATGCCAGAAGAGGGCACCAGATCTCATTCTAGATGGCTCTGAGCCACTATATGGTTGCTGAGAATTGAACTCAGAACCTCTGGAAGAACAGCTAGTGCTCTTAGCCTCTGAGCCATCCCTCCAGCCCTCATACAATCTTTCTATCTTCCTCTTTTGCAATGCTCCCAGAACCTTAAGTGCAGGAGTTACAGTGTAGGTATATTCATTGGGACTTGGCCCCACAACTCTGTATTTTGATTGGTTACAGTTTTCTATAATGGTCTCTGTCTGTTGCAAAGAGGAGTTTCCTTGATGAGAGGTTTTCTTACCTGTGAACATAAGAACAAGAGTATAGTTAGGGACTATGCTACTTTAATATGGTGGTAGTTGTAGGTTCTCCTCCAAGATACACATACCTACACTAGCTCTGTGTGGTTGGCTAGATTTCCAGTAGAAGGCACCTCTTGGGGAGGTGGTATACAAGGAAAATAGCAATAGGCTGTACATTTTGGGTGTCACTCAGATTACCCTGACCAACAACTCAAAAGAGAGCTTCTCATGCCTGATATTAGGGTTTTTATTAGGTGGTATTTGCCTCTTGGATGGAACACTGTTAGTCCAGATGAAAAAAAACTTCATGTAAACTGTATGTTCATATTTATACACAGACTTACAGATAGTATAGATTTTTTTGTAGGTAGATAGTTAATAGTATGATTATGGAATTATAATTGACTTTTTCAGATATCCTTTCTATTATTTTTCCCCGTCCTTCTTATGTATTGATCTCTTCCCCCTCCATAATTAGAGCAACTTTTACCCCATCAGATCACTTATATCATGTTCTTACCCTGTTTTGTTTTTCCACCCCCCTACACAAGCAATGGTCCCTTTTTATTTTGCTACTTTCTAAACTTACTACAGAATATGTATTTACATTTGAAGAATGGATCTAGGAGTTTCCAATTAGAGAAAACTTAAGGCATGTGTCTTTCTGGGTCTATGTTACCTAACTCCATATTTTCCTTACTAGTACTATCTAGTTATCTGCAAAGTTCATGATTTAATTTTTCTTTAAAGCAGAATAGTATTCTATGGTGTATATATAACACATTTCATCATCCATTTGTTTGTTGAAGGCCATTTAAAAGAATTATCTGGTTTCAGTTATTTTATGATTGCTTCAAAAGAACTTCCAACACATATAATATACCGAATTAATATCAATTGTATATTTAAAAATAATATATTACTATCTTTCTGGAAATCTTAAATAAAATAAAATGATTGGGACAATATGTAACAAGGGGTAGCTCAAACTCATAGTCTTCTTATCTTAGACTTCCTTGTGTTGGTATTCCAGATCAAACACATTTTTAAAGAAAACAAAGAAATGATAATTTCTTCCAGGACAATCTCATAATCATTCTTCTGTGTAATCATAAATAACATAATATTACCATAACAATATAACAAAAGATAAAATAATCATTAATTTAGAAAACATATGACAGTAGAATTGGTCCTGTGGTGTGAGTGTGGGTAACCTAGA
>CABHPH010130973.1:0-27421 GCA_902168325.1 Peromyscus nudipes | reverse complement strand
GGGAAATTCCAGTCCTTGCAACCAGGCATCACTGGGAGAGGGAAAGGGTTCCTGCCTTACTATTCATGACCAAAGTTTAGGCAGCACAGACAACCCTGAATCCCCCGCTGCCTAGAAATGAAGGTATCTGCCTTCAGACCTTGTGAGACCTCTTGGAGTTCTGGCCCAACCAGGGAAACTGGTTTGGACTTGTCAGATTGTCTCATGTACCACTAAACTTGCTCCCCTCCTCCAGGGGTTTTTGTGAACTTTGGGAGGGTAGGGATGTCTACCCCTCACAACTTCATTGTACCTTGAAATGTACAGATTCCTCGATGGATACCCGACCCCTAACTTCACCTGCTTTGTTTGTTTTGGTTCCTTATTAGTTTGTTGTGGGTTTTTTATTTTGTTTTGTTGAGGCAGGGTCTCTTAAGTAGATGAGGCTAGCCTTGAACTCAAAGATCCTCCTGTCTCTCTGCCTCTCGTGCTGAGATTATTAAAAGCACTCATCACTAGATCTGACCAGTTGTTTTTCTGAGACAGGGTTTCTGTATGTAAACATGGCTGTTCTGGAACTCTCTCTGTAGACCAGGCTGGCCTCCAACATTTGTTTTTCTGAGATAGGGTCTCTCATGCGTCCAGGCTGGCCTCAAACTGGCTGTAGAGAATGGCCTTGAATTCCTCCTGACCCTCCTGCCTCTGCACTCTGCTGGGATTTGTGCTGTTGTCTCTGTAGGGGAGGGTAGAAGTGCTGCTGTTGTGCAAGTGAGACTAAGTCACTCATTTAAGGTCACACAGTTCTTTATTTGTTTATTATGTATACAGTGTTCTGCCTGCATGTACACCTGCACGCCAGAAGAGGGCGCCAGATCTCATTACAGATGGTTGTGAGCCACCATGTGGTTGCTGGGAATTGAACTCAGGACCTCTGGAAGAACAGCCAGTGCTCTTAATCTCTGAGCCATCATCTCTCCAGCCCTCAAGATCACAAATTTCACAAATAGCAAGATTAATGGGGTTCACCCTGCTCCTGTGCTTCTGAATAGACACGGAGCTTAATTCAGTAAATACAAATCTGAAAACACTGCTGTTTGTTGGGCTGGAGAGATGGCTCAGTGGTTAAAGCCATTTTTATACCCTGATGACCTGAGTTCAGTTGCTGGAACCCATGTGGTTGGAGAGAACTGACCACTGCAAGTTGTTCTCTGACCCCCACATTTGTGTGCACTCACACAAACACAAATAATGTATGATTTTTTTCCCTTTAGTAGGCTTTATCCCCATTTTGCAGATTTGAAAACTGACTGAGGACGTGATATAACTCCCCTAAGGGCATAGTCACCAGTAGTGGAGATAGAATTAGAATTCAAGTTTTGGGCCGAGGATGCAGTTCAGTATACTTGTGTGTACAAGGCCTTGAATCTGATGCCTAGCATTGGAGAAAGCAGACAAAGGCCTTGAATTTACCTTTGAAATTCAGGTGGTTATTTTTCCACCTCGCCGGCATTATATATTAAGTCTTTAGGAATGCCCCCGTTACCCCAGCCTCTGAGAAGGAGCTCCTAAAACTTTAACGGGGAATGAAGTACTTGGGAGACAGAATGTGAGCATCTTTGAGAGATATGAACAAAAGGACCTGAGAAGTGACGGTCACTTTATCTTTGATTTTATTTATTTATTTATTTATTTATTTGGTGAGGTAGGGTTTCTCTGTGTACCCCTGACTGTCCTAGAATTAGCTTTGTAGACCAGGCTGGCCTTGAACTCATAGAGATCCTCTTGCACAGGGTTGGGGTATTAGCTCAGTGGTAGAGTTCTTGTCTAGCAAGCGCAAGGCCCTGGGTTCGGTCCTCAGCTCCCGGGGTAGGGGGCGCGGGGATCCTCTTGCCACTGCCTCCTAAGTATCCAGTACTAAAGGTGTGTGTCACCAGGCCTGGCCCTGCCCTTTTTCTTTTAAGGCTTGTATAAGTGTTTTCTTGAACAGCCATCTGAGAAGGCCAGTCTCCTGACATTAGAGGGGACCACCTTTTGGAGCAAGTCTTGCAAAAGGCAAAGAGATCACCCTAGCCATTGTCCTCAGGACAGCTGTAGAGGAGGTTCTAGCCCCAGGCATGGCAGCAAGAGAATCAGAAAGGTCATTCTTGACTACATAGTAAACTTCAAAGCCTGATTGTGCTATGTGAGACCCTATCTTTAAAAACCACCAAACAGCCGGGCGGTGGTGGCGCAGGCCTTTAATCCCAGCACTCGGGAGGCAGAGGCAGGCGAATCTTTGTGAGTTCAAGTCCAGCCTGGTCTACAGAGTGAGATCCAGGACAGCCTCCAAAGCTACACAGAGAAACCCTGTCTCGGAAAAAAAACAACAAAAAAAAAAAACCACCAAACGAAAAAAGGAACTATTCATTATGTCACTAGTGCTAAACACCGCAGTGAACGCCTGTGCTCGACTGAGCATAGACAAATAGTTCACCGAGGCTGGGAGCCTGTTCCGTTCTCCTGTCTCTGGGGGTGCATGGTTTGTAGCCTTGAAGGAAATGAGTTAAGGTGCTTCCTGAGTTGCCCGTCCCAGTGATTCGAGACTGCCAAAGCCTAAGATGCTCTGTTCACACAGCTAAAGACGTGATTAAGGAGATTGAAGAATTTGACGGCCTGGAGGCTCTACGATTGGAGGGTAACACGGTGGGAGTGGAAGCGGCCAAAGTCATCGCCAAGGCCTTGGAGAAGAAGCCGGAGCTGAAGGTGAGAGTACAGGCAGGGGAGGTCTGTGCCACACAGGACAAGAGCCCCTCAAATTGCTACAACTACTACCTCGGGCCAGAACCTGTTGGACCCTTGTCTTGAAAGACAAACTGGAGGAGTCTTCTACTCACAATGCATGTCCCGTTCCCCCAAGAAGCATGAAAATTAGCCAGCACATGCTTCTAACAGACCCACCTGTAGCAACCAGAGCTAGGGCTATGGCTTTTGCAACCAAATTGTAAATGGCTACTACCTTTGTGACATTTATCTGATCATTTTCACTAAACTTGCTTTTTATGTATTAAAAAATTTTTTTTAAGTGTAAGGGTTATTTTGCCTGCATGTATGTGTGTGCACCATGTATGTGCCTGGGGCCTGGCAGAAGAGGACATAGGATCTCCTGGAACTGAAGCCTCAGGTGGTTGTGAGCTTCTGTGGGTTCTGAGAACTGAACCAGGGTCTGGAAGAGCAGCCAGTGCTCTTTCTTAAATGCTGAGCCATCTCTCCAGCCCCTCCACTAGCTTTGAAAGTAATTGAAGGCAAGCACCATTTCTCTCCTGGGAAGTCATCAGACATACTACAAAAGGAAAGAAAATAGGGTAGTGTGAGTTTCACCTTGACACCGTTGCCACCTGAGGCTCTAAGTCTGAGCCTTGTCCTCCCTTTGTTAAAAAATGAGGTAGTGGGTGGGTGTGGTGGTACAGACCTGAAGTCCTAGTACTTGGGAGGTGGGGAAGGAGGCTTAAAAATTCAAGGCCAACCTCAGTTACATAGTGTGAGGCTAGCTTGGGCTACGTGAGACTCTTGTCTGGAAACGAACAAAAAAGAAAAGGCAAGCAATGGAGGTGGGTAGGCCCACAAGCCCCAAATGGAGGTGGTCTGAAGGGCTGCAGAGAGGTACTGCTTCACCATGTGAAGGCCTCTGTTTACTTTTGTGCTGTTCTGTCACCCGGAATTGTCACATGTTCCACCAAAGGGTTGGACAGATCAGAGAGAACACCCTTTGTTTCCAGGTCCCTCTAGCTGCAGACAGAATTGGTCCAATTCAATGCTGAGAAAACCAAAACTAGGAAATCTCTAGTCCTCTTGGGTGCCCAAGCTCAGGGAGGCATTGGTGGTGTGAGACTTCACGGGAGGCTGCTCTGGGGTTCGCCAGCTAACACGTCCCTTCTTCCCGCACAGCGATGCCACTGGAGTGACATGTTCACCGGAAGGCTTCGGTCTGAGATCCCACCGGCTCTGGTAAGGACCAGGTAGTGCTTCCCTGCAGGCACAGGAACCCTGTCAGATACCCCCTCACACATCTTTTCTCTGGAGAATCAGGTTAGCCCCACAGGTGAAAACCAGGCTGTGACCATCTTCTCCTGGTCTCATGGTCCCTGTGCCCCCAGGGACCTGCTTCCTCTTGACCTGTTTCCTCGGGATCCAGTCTGCACCATCTCTTGTGGCTGCTCCACCTTTCTCTGTCACTCGTTTGCTGTGATACTCAATAGTGACTCCATAGTGGCTCCAGTTCCTAGGGCCAAGTTGGGGGCGGGGGCGGCCTATGATATTACCCTGGGTCTTAGCAGGGCGCAGGCTGGCAGTGGGCTGCCCTCGGTCTGTCTGCCTAGCACGGGGCCTCAGGATGAAGGTGTTTGGGGTGGCTGGCTACCCTGGTCCTCCTCCTCAGGCCCTCAGTACAACACAACAGTGGGGGATCCTGGGACTCTCAAAGGGTCCCAGAGAGGCCACTGTGTGGGGCCAGCTCCTGAGATGGTGGAGTTGGTGTCACCCTTGGAGGATAAGCAGTCTGGGATTCAGAGAGTAGACTGAGTGAACTCTTGGGTGGAACAGAAAGTGGAGCAGCTTTCTTGTGGCCTGTCCTGAGTAGTTTGCTCCGGCATTGAAGGCATGTTTTGTCTCCACGTTCCAAGTACCGAGAATGACTCTTTAGGCAGGAAGTGAGAGGACCTGGGGCACCATGGGCCATGTTGGAGTAGATGCCGTGCACAGTGTGGCCACCGGCGGGCTGGAGGTCAGCGGGGCCAGACCTTCAGAGGGCAGGGCAGCCACTGTCTTGCTTGTTGAGTGGTGGGAGGATAATAGGAAACTTTGGCATGGTATGGGCAGAGGCGAGGCGTCCACTCTTGAATTCCTGCCTTTGCCCGCTCTTATGCCTGTCCCTCTACCCCCAGGTTGCCAGCAGCATCCAGCTCAGACAATCCTGAAACCTGAGGTGTTTATGAGGCTTTCTTGCATATCCAAGGGACCCCAGCTTAGGCAGGCTCCTATCTTTATCTCTCTGCTCTGGTGTGTTTCTATTGCTATCTGGAATCCTGCTGTGTTGACTAGCTGGCGCTCACCCTCAGTGAGCTCAATGCCGCCTCCTACAGAGAGCCCTCCCAGATCTTCCTATCCCCAGGTGCCACTCACTCCCATTCTAGTGTAGGAACATAGTAATAAACAGTCTGCTGTAAAAGCCGGTTCTGGGCCAGCCTGATGGCTCAGTGGATAAAGGTACTTGAGGCGCACCCCTCAGTTCAGGCTTCACTCGGGTAATGAATGCCATGGTGGAAGGAGAGAACCGACTCAGAGGTTATTCTCTGACCTCTACTTGCACTCTAGTACACATGTGCCTAGACCCCAACACACAGTAACAACAACAATAATCTATAATTATAAGCCGTTTTCTGTGCCACATTCCCACTGGCTTGGGCATGACCTGTGGCCAGGGCTGGGCCTGGCCCAGAAGTGGCATTTGGTAGGTATCTGGGGTCTGACTGAGTTCTCTGTGTGTCCAGATCTCACTAGGGGAGGGGCTCATCACCGCAGGAGCACAGCTGGTGGAACTCGACCTCAGTGACAACGCGTTTGGGCCTGATGGAGTACGAGGCTTCGAGGCGCTCCTCAAGAGCCCCGCCTGCTTCACCCTGTATGAACTCAAGCTTAACAACTGTGGCATGGGCATTGGAGGCGGCAAGGTGGGTTGTCAGCCCTTGATCCCCCCTGCATCCGTACTGGGCAGTGTGGTCCAGCCCTTAGCCCCCCACCATTGGGGACTGTTGTCTCTCCGTTCAGAGGAGAAAGCAGTGCCTCCAAGACAGCAGCCTGCAACCAGGGAGGAAAGGAGTCCAGAGGGTTGGGTTGCTAAGCAACCATTCCAGGTTCCTGGGTTGCCTTGGCAACACAGAGGCAGTACTGCTGCATAACCTGCTCTGACCTGCTTGCTGTGCAGAATTCGGGGTTGGGATATCCCTGTACCAAACCTCTGATTCCTCACAACATCTGGTACAGCCCCAGAGAGGGAAGAGCCATGGTAACTGCTCCTGCAGTCACGGTTCACTTTTATTTCTGGACAGGACTGTACCTCAGTGAGGGAGACTGGCCCTCCTGTTTCCCTCTCTTTTTGAGGCTCTATCAGACCGAGCTGGGTAACAGAACTCTAACAGGGATGGGGTGGGGTGTACTTGTGAAGATGCTTCTGTGTACATTGCTGGTACTACCTCCATTTTTCTATTGGCGTAAACAAAGGTTTGGAGGTGTGGAGTGTGTCATTCACATGGTAGTGGTAGTTTGGGAAGTATAGAGTTGGGGTCTTCACCGTAGGTTCTATAAAGGGGGGCAGGTTCCAATCCTTCCCTAAGTGCCCTCTTCCGTGATCTAATAACTTAAAAGGACCTGCTTTCTATTTGTATTTTGTTTTTGAGACAAGGTATCTTGTAGCACAGTCTTGCCTCAGTCTGAGTATCTAGTTGAGCATGGCCTTGAACTTAAGTCCTTCTACCTCTACCTCTACCTCCTAAATGCTGGGATTACAGGCATGCTGTATGATGCCCATTTTATTGTTGGGGATTGAACCCAGGGCTTTGTATGTGTTAGGTAAATACTGTACCAACTGAACTCCATCCCCAACCAGAAAGCAGTTTATATCTTCTGTTTGGCATATTTAAATGGCTTACATTATCCATTTTATCACTTTGGGGCTTTTCTCCAGCCCCACTTTGAAGACAGGGTTTCTCTGTGTATCCTTGGCTGTCCTGGCACTGACTCTGGAGACCAGGCTAGCCTCAAACTCACAGAGATCCACCTGCCTCTGTCTCCCGAGTGCTGGGATTAAAGGCATGTGGGATTAAAGCTGTGGCTGTTCTTAGGTACAAGTTGCTTGAGCACAAGCGCTGTCAGGTGGTGTCAGAGGACCATGGTCCGACAGGGAGCGCCTTCCGATACAGAATATGGGAGAGAATCTCGAGGTTCCGGATTCTGGTCAGAGTCTTCTGGTTTAGTGACCATGAGAAGCATCTAAGCTGGTTGCTGTGGCACATGCTGGTAGTCTAATTACTCTGGAGGTTGAGGCAGGAGCATCACCAGCCTGGACAACATGGCAAGACTGTGGAGGATCTTGGAAGGCTGAGTTACAGCAATGTGAGTTCCAGGCCTGCCTCAACTACATAATGAGACCCTGTCTCAGTGAAAGATTCTGGCTTCTCATAATCTGGAAGGTTGAAATCATGACAGTTTTAACCCCGGCAGAACCCTGAGATAACTGGGAATCCACACTGTCCTTGGCTGTCCGTTTGGTCTCTACCTGCCTTGGACCCCTGCAACTAACTCCAAAAGTATACCAAGACCAGAAAGTGTAAAGGGTCTGTGTAAACTGGGAAGTGCTGTGCCCACTGTGCTGCAGCAGTGTCCGTCCCCTGGTCCGCCACTGGATGAGGTGTGGTTCACTGGAGAACACTTGAGGCGGGTGGAGTGAGGACCTGGCCAGGATCTGCACCCAGCCCCGTGCCTTTGCCTTGCCCTGCAGATCCTGGCAGCAGCTCTGACCGAGTGTCACCGCAAGTCCAGTGCCCACGGCAGGCCGCTGGCCCTGAAGGTCTTTGTGGCCGGCAGAAACCGCCTGGAGAATGATGGAGCCACTGCATTGGCAGAGGCTTTTGGGGTGAGTCGTTTCTTTTTACCCTGCTATGGCCCTACACAGGACTGACAAGCCACTGTTTGTTAGTTGAGATGGTCTATCTCTCTGTAGCCAGGGCTGGAACTCTGTATGTAGACCAGGCTCACCTCAAATTTAGAGATCTGCCTGCCTCTACCTCCTGAGTGCTGGGATTAAAGGTGTGCACCACCATACCTGGCTTATTTTTTCAAAAAGTATTTATTGTGTGTGAGGGGTATCCACGCCATAGTGCAGATGTGGTGTGGGTGCCCACGCCATAGTGCAGATGTGGAGGTCAGAGGGTGACTTGGCAGAGTTGGCTCTCTCCGTCCACTTCACATGATTTCTCAGGTCTTCAGGCTCGCACAGCAAGTGTCTTTACCCACGGCACCATCTCATTGGCCCCTGCAGCACACTTTACCAACTTGTCCCCTGTCCCCATGTTCTAGGACACTGTAGGTTCTGGTGTACACCGTGAGGACTGAAACTTGGGTCTCCATTCCCTTCTGTTCCCAATAGACACAATTTCACCAGCATTAACCAAACTGCCAGAGCAGCAGCCCCGACGGCCCTGCTTGTGAGCTGCCAGTAAGGACGCCTCATCCACGCTGGTGGCAATGGCCCTTAGTTCTGGGCTCGGGGAACTCTTTCCTCAGATGGGCCTTCCCATAGCCTGCAGCCTTCAGTCCTCTGCTCTGCTAAGAGTGGGGCTCTTCTCCACCCACAGTATCCCATCTGTGGGTGATCTTTCAGTATCGATGGAAAACTGTTATTCCTAATGTAGCTAACCAGTCTCACTTGGACTGTGGGCTGTAGGGGCACTTGCCATGGGCAATTTCAAACCCACACGAACCTTTTGGTTGGTTTGGTTTGGTTTCCTTTCCCTGGTGTGTACGTCAGAGAAGAAACTCAGGTGTCATTCTCAAGTGTGCCTGTCCAGCTCCTGGGGCAGGGTCTCACCGGCTGCAGCTCCGGAAGTAGGCTCCAGGGCCTGTGAGCTCTGGGCCCTCTTGTCTCTGCCCTGCAGCACCACAGCCGACATCCTCCTGTGGATTCTAGGGACTGAACTCAGGCTCTCCCATTTAACAGCAAGGCAAGCACTTGACTGAGCCCACAGTTTGGGTTTTGTGGACGCTGGGTTTTAAACCAGGCTTCATGCCCTTTAGACAGTGTTATCCCGACTGTGTGAAGTGCTCTGCTCTGCCTGAAGATGGCGCCTCTCCTTGAAAGTTTGGGATTAACAAGGTACTGCCCCAGTGATGGGACCAACTGGGACTCTGAGGACACAGGCTTCCTGGCTAGAAGGATCCAGAAAGTCTTCCCAGGTGTAAAAATTAGTTTTTATTATCAGCTTGATACCTTAGAAGAATTATGAGGGAATAGAGTTTTATTTGTGTGTGTCTATATGTGAGTTTGTACATGTGAGTGCAGATGCCCACAGAGGCCAGAGGCATTGGATCGCTGGCACTGGAGATACAGGCCGTTGTGAGCTACCCAACATGGATGCTAGAAACTGAACTCGGGTCCTCTACTAGAGCAGTGTGTGTTTGTGACCACTGAGCCATTTCTCCAGTCCCTGAAAAGAGGATATTTTGTGTGTGAGTGTTTCAGCTGCATGTACATGTGTGTGCCAGTGAGGCCAGAGTGTGCATTGTGGGAACCAGACCTGGGCCATTTCTCTAGCCCCAGGGAAGAGAGTCTTAGTGAGGAGTTAGTCTAGTAGATCAGGTTGGCCTGTGGACGTGTCTGCGGGTCTCTTAATTGTAATTGAGGTGGAAAGACCTAGCTTGAATGTGGGCAGTACTGTTGATGGGCTGTGCCCGACTGTGTGAGTGAAGAGGAGCAGCTGAGCAGGAACAAGTAGCAAGGCTGGTCTCCCTCTGCTAACCGTGGGGTGATGCAGCGGGCATGCTCCTCAGTGGCTGCCTCTGATACCCCTGGAATAATGACTTTGACTGGAGCTGTCAGCAAAAATAGACTACAAACCTCTCTTTCCCACACTTGAATCTCTCCCATTCCTGCTGCTTGGTGCTAGTCTGTCTGGGGACAGACAGTGCTACATCATGAGCAGAGGCTATCCCATCTAGACAGGTTGTCTTCCATTTGCCTTAGGGCTTCTCCCTAAAGCTCTGCCATCTTTCTTAATTGAGAAAGGAGGGTTTGAAGATGATGGAGCTAGTACTGGGAACTAGGGAAAAAAAGGGATATTGACTGTTTGGTTGGACTTAACAGACCTCAGTACCTTCATTTAAAACATGGCTTTAAAAAAGCCCTTTCAGCCTGGTGGTGGTGGTGGTGCACGCTTGAATCCCAGCACTCAGGAGGCAGAGAGAGGCAAGCAGATCTCCGTGAGTTTGAGGCCAGCCTAGTCTACAGAGTGAGTTCCAGGACATCCAGAACTATTGTCATACAAAAGGAAGTCCTGTTTCACAAAAACCAAAACAACAACAAACAAAACCTTGTAGTAGAATAATATTTGAAGGTGTGTTACTTTTGCTTATGCTGCATTTGTTTAGCTCTGTGAAGCTGTGTTACTGTGTCTGTCTAAAACACCTGATGGTCTAATAAAGAGCTGGTCAATAGTGAGACAGGAGAAAGGATGGGCGGGGGGTGACAAGCAGAGAGGATAAATAGAGGAGAAATCTGGGAAAAGGAAGATCAAGAGAGAAGGAGGAGGACTTCGGGGGCAGCAAGCCATGGAGTAAGAAAGAGCAACACATGTCACCATGCCCGGCCCCCTTTCCTTTCCTAAGTTGCTTTTGCTCCAAGTACTTTATCACCGCAACAGAAATGGAACTAGTATTCCCTGGGCGCTGGAGTTCTCAAGGAGAGCTGTGGGGTCAAGAAGATGCCCCCACATGATCTGTGCCCCAGAAACTCAGACAGCCTTTGGTTGATCTGGTGGCAGCACCTGCCTTACCCTCCTCCTGCTGCATGTTGCTATAGCTCCAGGTCCCAATGCCGACTCTCTTCCCCCCACAGATCATTGGGACTCTGGAAGAGGTCCACATGCCACAGAACGGAATTAACCACCCCGGTGTCACGGCCCTGGCCCAGGCATTTTCCATCAACCCCCTGCTGCGGGTCATCAACCTGAATGACAACACCTTCACTGAGAAGGGTGCGGTGGCCATGGCCGAGGTGAGGCGGGTGTGGCAGGAGGCTCATTGGCAAGCATGGCTCTTCACCCACCTTTCTGCCCTTCCATATTCAACACCTCACAGCCCTGCCCATTGTACAGAGCAGGGTTATATGTTACAAGTCCCTGCTGCTGAGTGACCTCTGGGGTCCTCACCAAAGCTGGTTCTGTTCAAGCTGCAAAGGCAGAAGCTGCCATGGCCCCCTCTGTTTCCTTGTTGATGCAGTAGGTGCATACTGAGCCTGTGTCCGTGCCGTTTGTGCTAGGTGGAGCTTTGGCGAGCAGGGTCTCTACTTCAGGGAGATCATTCTGTACAAGGCAGGAAGGAACTGCTGACCAGTTTTGTACAGGCTCTGAGCACAGAACTATGGCCTCTGGGTGGGTGGGGCCCGTGGAAGACGAGTTATAAGTGTCACAAATGCAGGTAGGTATTAGCATCAGATGAAAGGTCAAATTGGGCTTGAGGCTTTTGTGGTAGCTTGCCTTTTTTGGCTAAGGATAAAGACTGGTCACCTGACAAATGGTGGGGGTGGGTGGTTCAGGCACAGTGATTAACGGAAGAGGTCTACAGACCAATGAGAGCCTTCCTAAGCTGCTCCTAATTTGAAATGCCAGGGTGTTGGGGGTGGGTAATGAAGGGAAAAGGATTGGAAACTTTGTAGTGTTGCCAGCTCTGTGAGACTATCAGTTTGTAATAGGGAGCCATGGAGAGTCTTAAGCCCTGATGTGATGGGATGCAGTTAGATTTGATTCATGCTTCAGGAAGAAATCTGTCCGTAATGTGGGACGTAGTGTGGATGAGGTTTAGTTGGCCTCAGATGCCAGTAGGCAGTAATAAAAGAATAGGTCAGGCGGTCAGGCCAGTGTATGACTGGTAGCATCACCACAGACCCTTGCTTCTTCCTGTCAGACCCTGAAGACCTTACGGCAAGTGGAGGTGATCAATTTCGGGGACTGCCTCGTGCGCTCTAAGGGGGCCATTGCCATCGCAGATGCTGTCCGTGGGGGCCTGCCCAAGCTGAAGGTGCTAATTTTCCCCCTGCCCTCTATCCTTCATGGCTGCCCCATGCTCAGGGGTTCCTGCATCAGGGTGGTAGGATATGAGTCAAAAGGGTCTGGTGTAAAGGAGGGTGGGCCTGGGCCCGGTCTCGGCCTTCTCACTTTTGTGTAAACAGCTCAAGTACTTTGTGCTGGTTCATTGCATTGTTTTATTGTTCTTCATACCCCCATGCCCACACTGGGAGACCAAGCCTGCTGCTACTGTTCATGGGGAAGCTGGCAGAGCAGGGCATGGCTCCTAGCCCAGGCTTGGCATGCCTCTACCCCTTCTCTTGCTCTTAGGAGCTGAACCTGTCATTCTGTGAAATCAAGAGAGATGCCGCCCTGGTGGTTGCCGAGGCTGTGGCTGACAAGGCTGAGCTGGAAAAGCTGGACCTCAATGGTAGGTAGGCTGTGGGGGCTGGAGGGTTGGCTCAGCCCTTGTTGCTGGCCCCAGCACTGCCCTCCCTGACCTTCCTTCCTTCCCGGATCAGGCAATGCCTTGGGAGAAGAGGGCTGTGAGCAACTTCAGGAGGTGCTGGGCAGCTTCAATATGACCAAGGTGCTGGCATCCCTCAGGTAGGGAACTCTGGGAAGGTGGCCCCAGAGGCCAGGGGTCAGGCCTGCTCTTCACTTACTTCCAATGGTTTCTCTCGCTATCTGCTAGTCTGGTAACTGGCACCTTGTGCTAGTGTTGGAGAGAAAAGAATGAAGAGCTTTTGTGTGTTCAGCAGAGAACCATGGGGGTTAAGCAGGACCACTGTACAGACCTGCATGTTGGAAGGTCTCAATTTTTTTTAAAAAAAAGATTTATTTACTTATTATGTATACAGAAGAGGGCATCAGATCTCATTACAGGTGGTTGTGAGCCACCATGTGGGTGCTGGGAATTGAACTCAGGACCTGGAAGAGCAGTCGGTGCTCTTAACCTCTGAGCCATCTCTCCAGCCCTCCATTTTTTTTTTTTTTTTTTTTAATCTTTAAGTGGATGAATGTTTTTGCCTTGCATGTATGTCTCTTCATGTGTATACCTAGTCCCTGTGGAGGTCAGAAGAAGGTATCAGATCTACAATAGGAGTTACAGGCAGCTGTGAGCCACTGTGTGGGTGCTGGGAATTGAACTCTGGTCTTTTGCAAGAAGGGTCACTGTATGACCCTAGCTGGACTGGAATGCAGAGATCCACCTGCCTCTGCCTTCCAATTGCTGGGATTAAAGCCGTGCGCCATCACGCCCAGCAGATCTGTTAGCAGAAGCAGCGAGTGAAGGACAGCGTGGGAGGTGCGGGCACTGGAAGGGGACGGGCTCCGATTCTCTGACTGGGAAGAATGGTAGAGGTTGAGGCAAGAGGGAGATGCTGAGGTGGGCAGAAGTAGGAGGTCTCCTCTGCCTCCGTCTTCCCTAGGAGGCTTCATTCATGTGTCAGACACTTCTGTGTTCTCAGGGCTGGGGACTCTAGTATAGGCCAGATCTCCAGAGCTTCAGGGTCTAAGGGAACTAGAGCCATTACCCTTCCACCTCCATCGCCTCCTGGGGTCACATGAGATAGAGTTGGCACTGCCCCGGGCATCCCACTGGGCAGATCCTCAGGCTCCTTTGGGGCAGAGACCATTTCTTTTTCTTCTGTGTCTATAATGCATGGGTAGCATCCCTGGGGAATGGAAGACAGACGACACCCTGCTGACCCTTGTGCCATCCTGTGAGCAGTGCTGGGCCTGGCCAGAGCCCGTGACAGTTAGGCCTGCGAGGCAGCATGGGCTGCTGGGCTTCAGCTGGCTTCTCTCTGTAGTGATGATGAGGGAGAGGATGAGGATGAGGAAGATGAGGAAGGAGAAGAGGAGGAGGAGGAAGAGGAGGAAGATGAGGATGACGAGGAGGAGGAGGAAGAGGAAGAGCCGCAGCAGCGAGGGCAAGGAGAGGAGTCAGCTACACCCCCACGGAAGATTCTGGACCCTAACAGTGGGGTAAGTTTGTTGCCATTTGCTGGGATGGGTCGGTCCTGGTCCCTGGACGCCTGTGGGGGTGTATATTTACATCTAATAGCTACCAGGGCCAAATGGACAGCTGGGTTCTCAGCAGATCACATCAGGAGAGACCTTTCTGTATGTGTCTAAGTGTTTTACCAGAATGTAAGTAAGTGCACGTGTGTGCTTGTGTTTAGAACACATAGTACTATTGGTACATTTTTTTTAAACAACAGAAAACCAGCAAGAATTAAGCATAGCTGGACATGATGACTAATGCCTGTAATCCCATCACTTAGAAGATTGATGTAGGCGATCGCCAAAAAGCTTTGGGCTACATAGTACAGTCTTTGCTGTCCTTACCCCAGTGGGTTATCCTGGTGGCTGCTGTACCGAGTCTTTCTCTGTCCCACCAGCCAGCCCCCAAATAATGACATGGAGACTTATTACGAAAGCTTGTCTTTAGCTTGGGCTTGTTTTTAGCTAGATTTTTGTTTTGTTTTGTTTTGCTTTGTTTTTTGAGACAGGGTTTCTCTGTGTAGTTTTGGAGCCTGTCCTGGATCTCACTCAGTAGACCAGGCTGGCCTCGAACTCACAGAGATCCGCCTGGCTCTGGCTCCTGAGTGCTGGGATTAAAGGCCTGCACCACGGCCAACCGGCTTAGCTAGCTTTTATAAATTAATCCACTTCTGTTAATCTATGTTCTGTCACGTACCACCCATCATACTTCTTGTCTCCTAGCACCCTTCACGGACAACTAGATTCATCTCCTCTTTCTTTCTTTCCCTGGAAATCCCGCCTATATCTCCTGCCTAGCTATTGGCCGTTCAGCTTTTTATTACACCAATCACAGCAGCTGTACAAATATCCCACACAACAGGCTCCTAGGGACAGTCTAGAGACCCAAGGTTGACCGAGACTTGAGTTTGCCTGACCCCACTGGCAATCTGTTCAAGTTCTCAGGGAGGCTGGGTGGAGCCATTAGACTGCCCACACCACTGCAGAACAGGGCTGCTTTCCTGGGCTCTGGGAGCAGTTACCTGTCAAAGTACCTCTCAGGGTTGGGTTTCCCTGGGCACCTGGTCATTGCTGGCAGCACTGACCCAGGCACTGGCCTCATTCACATGGCAAAGCTCCATTTGGAGTGCTAAGGTGGCGGTATCCTGTTATACCCAAAGACTTCAGGAACACTGGGGTCAGCGCCCGTAGAACCCATGTGCATGGGGACCTGTGAGAGAGAGAGAGAGAGCTAACTGTAGGCCTGGACTGGCTCGAGTGGTGATGTTATTGCCGGGTGAGGAATCTGGGGTTTGGATCTACAGAGCCCCTGTGTCCCTGTTTCTCAGGAGCCAGCTCCCGTGCTGTCCTCCCCGTCTCCCACAGACCTCTCCACCTTCCTGTCGTTCCCCTCCCCAGAGAAGCTGCTGCGTCTTGGTCCCAAGGTCTCCGTGCTGATAGTCCAGCAGGTAAGAGCACCCCCAGCTCCAGGCCTCCACACAGCACAGGACGGACAGTCCTTACTGTAAATAGATTTGTCAGAGTCCCTGCCATGGCCCAGCAAAAACTCCAGCAAGGGAATTTGAATTTTCTCCAGACTCACACTCATGTGTGCCCACATTTATGTTCCATGGGCTTCTGCCTGTCTAGCTGTTTTTAGAGTCAATCCCCTTTCTGGAGCATCTGTGCAGCTCAGCTGCCCACCAGCCTCATGTGATGGCCATTCATTCATTCAGGGAGGAGCAGTCCCTTAACATGTATTTGTCCATTTCAGTAGAAAGGGAGACCACCTGTCCTCTTAGGTGTAAAAAGCACTGCCTTTTACCAAGCATACACGCCTTGGGAGGCAGAGGCAGGTGGACTTCTTGAGTTCAAGGCCAGCCTGGCCTACATAAAGATATGGAGATACATAGTGAGACCCTGTCAATAATTTTTTAAAAAGCATTTTATTTTGTATGTGTGTGGAGGGCAGAGGACAGCTCACAGAAGTTGGTTCTCTCCTACCAAAGGTCAGACTTAGGTTTTCAGGCATGGTGACAAGTTCTCTTGTCTGCTGAATTGTCTTGCCAGCTCTGCTTAGATATAATAACACAGAAAACTGGAGGGAACTGTTCTTTTCAGGACATGAGTTATATGGTATAAACGTTTTCATTTCATGCTAGTCTACATTTTCTGGGCTCAGTGGAGTTCTCAGGGGTTTCCAGTGAGTGGATCGAACACTTGAAACTGAGCCACTATTTTAGGAAATTGACTTTTACATTTCTTCATTGTTCACAGGATAAAGCCAGCCTTCCTATGTGAATGTTGGCTCCCTCTGGCAGATTTCTAGTGTTAGTCAGATGCTGGTGGCCATTCCCTGGGGATAATGGCACTTGGTGCATTAACTGATTCACTGCTCCTGTTGTGGGCCGGCTTTTCACCAGATTCCAGGGAATAATGTGGGATGAGTCATGGCCTCTCCTTGCTCCCCAGAGTGCCAAGGCCTTTTGCAGTTACTTTCCGTGAAGTCAGAGCCAGGGGGCTGTGGCCCCTAAGTAGCCATTATCTGTCCTCAGACTGATACCTCTGACCCTGAGAAGGTTGTCTCGGCCTTCCTGAAGGTGGCATCTGTGTTTAGAGACGAAGCCTCAGTGAAGACAGCAGTGCTGGATGCCGTCGGTAATGTGAGCTGGGTGGGGCTGGTAGACCCCGGATCCTTTCCTGTGTTCTGCATGTGGGGAACCTCCCAAAGCCGTGTGGTTGTATAAGAGTTAGAACTTCAGCCGAGTAGGGTCAGGGCAGATAGATCTGCAAGGCTCCATGAGTTATCCTGCCAGAGAAGCCTTTGTGCCGTGTGGGAGACTCTGCCCATGTGCTCACCTACACAGAAGACACCTTCTCTCACCTTCATAAGATTTCGTGGACTCTTTGCTACATTTCTAAGCCCTGTCTGTCACTCTCTTTCCATCCAGTCCAAACTTGTCACCTTCTACCTCGTCACATCTGTTAGAACCTCCAGTGTGTCAGATTTGGCCAGGCACAGAAGAGAGGAAGTTCCAGGAAGGGCTAGCTCACGGCAAGAGAGGGAGCAGAAACACATGCCTCTGAGGCTGTGCTGCTCTGCAAAGGGTGGGAGGCTGTTCAGTGAGAAGGGAGGCTCCCAAGGACGCAGCTCTATGGCTGCTCTCCAGGAACCGTGAACATCTACAGATTCTTTTGAACAGCCCCATCAGGTCTCCTCCCTTTTGCTCCTAATATCTAAAACCTCCCTTGGAGGTTTCCATGGTCCAGGCCCCGTGTGCAAGGTAGACAGAATGGGTACTGTCACCACACCCATTTTATAAGATACCAGGTGAACAGGGCATTCCCACAGGTAAATTGAGCCTTTCATTGGTTCAGCTCCCCCCCCCCCATCAACTATACCTGTCTGTCGTCCCTCCCACGTCTACCTGTTGACAGGGCTCAGAATACCCTTGAGTTATGTCTAACCCTCTCCTGCTGCCTGCATCTACCACGCTCCATTTCTGCCCTGTAGATGCCCTCATGAAGAAGGCCTTCAGCTCCTCGTCTTTCAATTCCAACACCTTCCTCACCAGGCTGCTCATCCACATGGGTCTGCTCAAGGTGAGGCTTCAGAGAGTGGCAGGTCTGGAGAAGGCAGCTCCCTGTCACTCCCAGGGGGTCACTGAGGTAGGACGTGGGTCTCACAGGTGACTGTGGAGCTTGGCCACTTTTATTTTGCAGAGCGAAGACAAGATCAAGGCCATCCCCAGCCTGCATGGCCCCCTGATGGTGCTGAACCATGTGGTACAGCAGGACTACTTCCCCAAGGCCCTTGCACCCCTGCTGTTAGCCTTTGTGACAAAGTGAGTGTGACCTTACTGTTCTGCCTGTTCTTGTCTAAGGCTCCTTGACTGGATCCTGTGTAAAGGCCAGAGTTACTGACATTGTCCTTGCAGAGGCTGGCACATGTACCCCACCCATATACACTACCCCACCACCTCCCCCCACCCCCCCCCCCGCTGATGCTGCCAGGACCCTCACTGAGCTCTCTTCTCCACAGGCCCAATGGCGCACTGGAATCCTGCTCCTTTGCCCGCCACAGTCTGCTGCAGACACTACACAACATATAGGCTTAAAACCATCTTCTTGTCCCTCACCCTGCACCAGTGACTGAGGGGACCTGGATGGACTGAGCTCAGCCAACGTCTCCATTGGATAGGACTTTGACCAGAGGCAGGGGAGGGTCTTTGTCTCGTGTGTCGTGTTGGTCCCTTGAGTACGTGTGTCGGTGTGGTGTGTGTAGGTGTGTACTTCCTGTCTGGATTGCAGATGTTCATCTCTCCCTGCTGGACTAACCCAGGTCCACTGTGGGGGATTGATACCCAGGGGAAAGGGCTGAAAGCTGCTTTGTTATTAAACTCACCGCCAACTTAGCCGTAGGCCCTGGTGGCTGTCCTGCCTACCCTGCCTTTCTGTCCCACCAAAGCCTGGGGAGTCACTGTGTCCTGCTGTCTCTACCGTGCCTAAGGAACTGTCAGAGGTGGTGCTGTCATCAGAAAGTCAAACTCTGGCTTCAGCCATCTGACCCAGAGGAGGAGCCGAGGGCCAACCCCAAATAGCCCAGGAGTGGGAATTGCCTGGGGTGCCCTGGCTCTTATACCCAGAGGAAGCGCCTTGGCTGGCCCTGACCTGTTCTTCATCCTAGGGAAGGGCAGGTCTCCCTAATGCCGGAGCTACATGTTGGGTTGCTCTTTGGGGTTTTTCTGAGGCAGGATAGTGTATTGGGGATTGTGCTGGGTAGAAGATGCCCTGTGACTTCCCTTAGTGGCTGTGTGGCCACCTCCTGCTTTCCTTTGTGTTGTGTGTCTGGGCTGTGCCTGGGAGCTTCACAAATAAAAGTCACCTGTGGTAGCTGCAGAGACCCAGAAGCTTTTTCATCAAAAGTGGGTACATCTCCGGGCTGGGGTGGTGGTTCCGTGGTTAAGACAACTTGCTGTGCAAGCGTGAGGACCTGAGTTCAGACCTTCAAGACCCATGTAAAAAGCTGTGTCGGGCCATGGGCATGCACACGTACATACACACGAAAAGGTGCAGCATATGGAGCTCTGCCTCAGTCCCATCTCCGCCGTCAGAGGGGCAGGCGGCCTGGGTCTCCTCCTGGGCCCTCAATGCTTCCTCCTCTGCTTTGTGGCGGTGGTTTAGGGCTCTCCCTCTGAGCCATGGTGCTGAGTTGGTTCTTCTTCTACCTGCTTGCCCTTGAGGAGCTCCCAGTCTGGCTCAGGGTGTGGACAATGAACAGGGAGCAGAGGAACCTTCAAGTACTTCAGTCTTGAGGTTCAGGTGGGAGGCCAGGAGGGTGGCATGTGACAGGGAAGATGGGCTGAGGGGCCTGCTTACTTTACAGTAGATGACATGTGGCTGAATTTCCTATGTAATGTATATAAAACCTTTACCTCAGACAAGAGTTCATCTTCCCTCACAGCAGGCCATCAGCACCCATCTGGGTGGTGCTCAGCTGGTTTCTGGGGATGGAGAGACGACTCAGCAGTTGAGTGCACTTGCTGTTCTGGGTGATCCACAGTTCAATTTTCAGCACCCACATGGCGGCTTACAACTATTCATAACTCCAGTTCCAGGAAGTTGAATCCCTTGAAAAACAGGAGTTACAGGCTTTTGTGAGCTTCCATGTGGGTGCTGGAACTTGAACTGTTGTCCTCTACAAGAGGACATGGGGTTTTGGGTTTTCAAGACGGTTTCTCTGTGTAGCCCTGGCTGTCCTGGAACTCACTCTGTAAACCAGGCTGGCTTTGAACTCAGAGATCCACCTGCCTCTGCCTCCCCACTGCTGGGATTAAAGGCGTGTGCCACCACCACTCAGCTGCAATAAACATTTTTAATTATGGAACCTGTATTAGACATTTGTGTTGTGTTTGATTGGTTGGGTTTTTGGGTTTTGTTTTCGAGACAGGGTTTCTCTGTGTGGATTTGAGTACAGTACTCAGTAATCCCTCCTGAGTGCTGGGATTAAAGGCGTGTGCCACCACCGCCCGGCTAGGGTTTTTTGAGACAGGGTATGTCTGTAACAGCACTGGCTGTCTTGGAACTCACTCTGTAGTCCAGGCTAGCCTCGAACTCATAGAAATGTGCCTGTCTTTGCCTCTCAAGTGCTGGGATTGATGAAAGGCATCTACCACCACCCAGCTGACATTTATGTTGTTTTTAATTTTTATTTTGTGCGCATTGGTGTTTTGCCTGCATGTATGTCTAGTCCCCTGGAACTGGAGTTACAGACAGTTGTGAGCAACCATGTGGATGCTGGGAATTGAACCCAGGTCTTCCAGAAGAGCAGTCAGTGCTCTTAACCCCTGAGTCATCTCTCAACACCCAAAAAATAAATCTTGGCCGAGTGGTGGTGCACACCTTTAATCCCAGCACTTGGGAGGCAGAGCCAGGCAGATCTGTGCGAGTTCAAGGCCAGCCTGGACTACAGAGTGAGTTCCAGGACAGGCACCAAGGCTACACAGAGAAACCCTGTCTCAAAAAAAACAAAAATAAATTAAAAATAAAGCAAAAAATAAATCTTTAAAAAGATTGGCTAGCAAGCTGGTGCTGCAGGTAAAGGTGGCCACCGCCAAACCTGACATCGGAGTTTAATCTTGAGGATTTAACGTAGTCGAAAGAGCCAACTCCCACATGTTATCTCTGACCTCTACATATGCTATGGTACCTTTGTACCCCTCTTCAGTATGAAAATATACACTAGCATTTTAATATACATACAATTAAAGGGCTGGTGAGGTGGCTTAGTGGGTAAAGACACTTCCCTGCAAGCCTGACTCCTGAATTCTATCCCTGAGACCCGTGTAATGGGAGGAGAAAAGTTACTCCTGCAAGTGATGTCCTCACATACATGCTGTGGTCTGCATGTTCCTATGCACACACACACACACTCCAATACATTTTTTAAATTTAAAGATGAGCCAGGGCAGGTGGTAGCACACGCCTCTAATCTCAGTGCTCAGGAGGCAGAAGCAGGCAGATCTCTGAGTTTGAGGCCAGCCTGGTCTACAGAACAGGTTCCAGGACAGCCAGGGCTACACATGGAAACCCTGTCCAAAAAAGAAAAAAAGAGAAAGAAAAGATGATATGCAATAGCACATGCTGTCACGTAAGAGCAGAGGCCGAAGGGAACAAGGGTGTCGTGTGTTAAGTGTTGGCCTCACGTGCATGAAGCCTTGGCACAGACGGTCATGCTTGTAATCCCAGCATTTTAACACTCAGGTGGAGGCAGGAGGATATGAGTTAAAAGTTTCTCTCAGTTGCGTATTGTTCAAGGCAAGCCTGAAGCTACACAAGAGCCTACCTCAAACAGCCCAAACAAAAAGTAAAAGCCAGAAGGACCATACAACCATAACCAAAGTAAGATTTGTCACTGACATGTGAGAAAATTCAAAGTATTCCAACACTTAAGAAACTGAGGCAGGAGGATTGAAAATATGAAGCTAGGGCTAGAGAGTTGGCTCAGTGGTTAAGAGCACTTGCTGTTCTTGCAAAGGACTTGGTTCAATTCTCTGCACCCACATGGCAGTTCACAACCATCTGTAATTCCTGTCCTAGGGAATCTGATGCCCTCTTCTGACCTCTGCAGAGACCAGACACACACATACAAATAATAAAGTACATAAAAACTTGGCACCCGACTACATAGATTCTGTCTCAAAAACATGTAGAAGGCAGAGGCAGAGAAGTCACTCAAATTCCAAGCCAGCCAGGGCTACACTTTCAAAGCAAGAGCTGAAAAATGGTTAAGTGTGTATGCTGCTCTTACAAGTAGCCCCGAGTTCAGTTCTCAGTACCCAAGCTCGGTGGCTCACAACTGCCTGTAGCTCCGGCTCAGAGGATCTAATGCCTCTGGCCTCTGAGGGAATCAGCATTCATGTATAACATATACCCGCCACACACAACACAATTTAAAATAAAAAGACAGTAGACTGCATATTAAGGGTGGTGGTAGCACACACCTTTAATCCAGCAGGCAGATCCCCGAGTTAAGGCCAGCCTGGTCTACAGAGTGAGATCCAGGACAGCCAGGGCTACACAGAGAAACCGTGTATCAAAAAACATAAAAACAAGGGGTAAAAAATACTGCAGTTGGGGCTGGAGAGATGGCTAAATGGTTAACAACATCCCTGCAGAGGGCCCGAGTTCAGCTGCCAGCACCACGTGGTCTCTGGCCACCACGGCCAGCAGAGTAACAAACCACATGAGGCAGGAAGGCAGTTTGGTTCAACTGCTGAGTAGCCAGGGAGTCTCACCTCAAGTTTATCTTAAGCATTCTATTTTATTTTATTTTGGTTTTTCGAGACAGGGTTTCTCTGTGTATCTTTGGAGCCTATCCTGGAACTCACTGTAGCCCGGGCTAGGCTCAAACTCACAGAGATCTACCTGGCTCTGCCGAGTGCTGGGACTAAAGGTGTGTGCCACCACCACCCAGCTATTTTAAGCATTTTCAAGCACAACACAATTTGGTGAAAACTTTCCTGGTGATAATGAACTCAATTCCATGTGTACAATAAAGCACACATAGGGGCTGGAGAGATGGCTCAGCAGTTAAGAGCATTGGCTGTTCTTCCAGAGGACCTGGGTTCACTTCCCAGCAACCACATGGTGTTGCTCACAACCATCTGTAATGAGATCTGGTGCCCTCTTCTGGCATGCAGGGATACGTGCCAGAACACTGTATGCATGGTATATAAATAAATCTTTAAAAAAAAAATAAATAAAAGTAAAAATAAAAAGCACACATAAATCTCGAGGAACAAAATAAAGATCAGCCTACGGAAACTCATAACAGCCCCTAACTACAGTTCCAGGGGATTCAACATCCTCTTCTGAACTCCATGGGTTCCTGAACGCACATGGTCTGCACATACTCAGACACACATAAAATACTAAAAAAAAAAAAAAAAAAAAAAGATTATCTCAATATATGCATACAAGGTATTTGACAATCCAGAAGCCTTCCATGATAAAAACCCCAAGTTAGGAAAAGAATGAAATCTTCTTAATGTAAAAGCCATAGAAGGCCTATAGCTCACATCCTAATGAGGAAAAACAGCTGCTGGGCATGGTAGTCTACATGGTTGAAAAGCTTAGGCAAGAAGATTTCTATGAGCCTGAGGAAGCACAGGCTGCATGCTATTAATCCCAGCACTTGGGAGGCAGAGCCAGGCGGATCTGTGAGTTCAAGGCCAGCCTGGTCTACAGAGCGAGTTCTAGGACAGACTCCAAAGCTACAAAGAAACCCTGTCTCAAAAAACAAAAACAAAAAACAAACAAAAAAAAGTCACTTATGTTCAACAGTGTAGTACTACAAGTCCCAGCCAGAACAGTTAGACAAGAAATAAAGGTTTCTGAATAAAATATCAAACTCTCCTTGTTTGCATATCACACACAAGCTTGAATGTGTGATAATTCAAGTTCAAAGCCAGCCTGGTCTACAGAGTGAGTTCCAGGACAGCCCAGGTCAAGGGAAACCCTGAGGTTAGAGAAACCCTGTCTTGGACAAAGACAAAAAACAACTTGTTAGGCTGTGGTGGCACACGCCTTTAATCCCAGCACTCAGGAGGCAGAGCCAGGCAGATCTGTGAGTTGGAGGCCAGCCTGGTCTACAGAGTGAGTTCCAGGACAGATACCAAAATTACACAGAGAAACCATGCCTTGAAATACACCCCTCCCCCCCCCCAAAAAAAAAGACAGTTCTGGACAGGTGGCTCATGGATTGAGCGCACTGGCTGCTCTTGTAGAGGACCTAGGTTCGGTTCCCAATGAACACATGGAAGTTGACAAATTTCTGTATCTCCACTTTCGGGGATCCAGTGCCCTCTTCTGACCTCTGTGGGTGCCAGGCATGCCATGGTACACTGTACACACAGGGTAAGCACAAACAAAAAGTTAAAAAAAAAAAACTGAAAAACTGACATTTATCAGTAAGTCTGGTACTTCTTTTGGGCAACAGTCTTCCTGTGTAGCTCGTGCCGGCCTGGAAGTTATGATCCTTCTGGCTCGGCCTCCAGAGTGCTGGGACTATAGGTGTACACCACCGACTGCTTTAGGTCTTAGGTCTGTTTGTAGACTACCATGTAACAGTTTAAAAATACGGCTATGAGCCGGGCGTTGGTGGCGCACGCCTTTAATCCCAGCACTCGGGAGGCAGAGCCAGGCGGATCTCTGTGAGTTCGAGGTCAGCCTGGTCTACCAAGTGAGCTCCAGGAAAGGCGCAAAGCTACACAGAGAAATCCTGTCTCGAAAAACAAAAACAAAAACAAAACAAAATACGGCTATGACTAGGCAGCAATGTGGATGATCCTCAATCACCTGCTGTGAAAGGGAAAAGGCAAAGTGTGTGCAGGAGCTTCAGTGTGCGTGTGAGTGCAGGACGGAAAGGAAGGAGTTAAGGGTTTCTGAGTGCCTGCCTGGGATCCAGGTTCCTACCTTAACTCCTGCAGCAACCCAGTGAGCTACTTTCTAATTTCCACCAGTCCAAGGACTCGGCCTGGATCGTGTTGTTAAGCCTGTAACTCCAGCCGCCGCTCCCACCCCCTGCCCGCAGCCTGGGGAAGCCCCAGCTCGGCTGGACAGCCGACAATGCTTCCCATTCAGCTCTGTCCCTGCTGCCAAGCCTATGGGCAGGGAGGGGGTACTGCCAGCGTCCAGTCCGGGACGGTCCCTGGTCTTTCCCTTGTGCAGGGCCTCCAGACAGGGCTGGCAGTTCCAGTCGGCATGGAGGGGTGAGTTTTGGGGCCCTGAGGGTGCAAGGGAGCCATGGATGACCTAGATGGCCACAGATGATCCCTTACTCTCTTTTTGTGCCTCTGGGAAGGTGGCTGCAGAGGCCATGGGGTATTCCTTGTACCTGAGGTTCTCCAGAGGTGACTCTAAGGAAGAAAAGGGGATGTAGCTGCTCCAGTACACTCCTGTGGGTTAGTCTTTCGGGGCCATATGAAGAGATATCTATGGTAGCCTTCTATGCCCTGGACCTTCGCCTCTTCAGGAATCAGGCTAATGGGCCCCCTTCCTGCCCTACCTCTCAAGACAGAGTCTAGAGAAAGCCACCAACACCAAGAAAGGGGTGAATTCTCGGACTGAAAGGAGACAAAGGCAGACAGTAACAATCCTAGGAGTAGTTAGGAGGTCCATGGGTGAGGTTTCAGCCCAGCATCAGAGAGGAAGGCTCAGCATTCACACCGTGACCCAGGTATATGGAAAGGAGCTGAGAGAATTAGCTGATGCTGGACTTGTGCAGTGGTACGGAAGCCTCTTGAGTATGCGTTGGAGAATGGATACATTGTTCCTGGGGCACCAGGAATCAGGGGTTCCGATCAAGGTGATAGCCAGGGGCTCGGAGGTTTGCCTTGGAGGTATCAGGAGTCTATCTGTATTCTGGAAAATTCCCTTTGGCTGCTAGGTGGAGCACAGGGGAGGTCAGGAGAGCCACGGTGGCAACAATCATTCCAAAGACGAGATGGGCAGTGGCTGTAGTTGTGAGGTGGAGGGATGGAAAGATGGGTGGTGCATTAATAAATGGGTGGACAAGGGAGATACATCTTGCCTGGTGCAGTCCAGACCCCAGGCCCTCGGTTCCCCTCCCCTGTATCAGGCCAGTCAGCTGTGAGGTACTCGGGTAACAAGAGGACAAAAGGGGAAGTAAACAGAGGCCCGAGCTGCCTGCTTACCATGACAGCATGTCTCTGACCAGCAGACAGACTCGGGGACCTCAGGCCCTTCAACATCTGGACCTCCCAGTTGAGCCTAAGACCTGGGCTAGGCCAGAGCTCTTCCCTCCTGCTGCCACACTGTCTTAAGTCCAGAGTCAGGTCTCAGCGGGTTGGGGTTGATTTTCTGCATCTTCGTAAACCAAAGCTGACAACAGAAGCTGCTCCCACAGGAGGTGAGGGAAGGCGGCCAAGCCATGTCACTTTTCTGTGCCCAGAGAATGAAGGCCTGGAGGAGTCCTGAGGCAGGAGCTGTCCTGTCTCCTTGTCCTAAATTGGGGGTTCAGTGCCCACCAGGGTTGAGGCCCCATGGACATCAGCTCTCCTTCTCCTCTCAGGCCCCAGAGCTCCACCCCTGCCTTCAGGCTGCTGCTGCTGCTGCTTTTGGTGTCGCTGGGTCCAGCTTGGCACGTAGCTGCCCAGCGATGCCCACAGACCTGTGTCTGTGACAACTCCAGGCGGCACGTGACCTGCCGGCACCAGAACCTCACTGAGGTGCCGAACACCATCCCTGAGGTCAGAAGAGGGGTGGTATTGGCATGGGTTAGCAGTGTGGTAAGAGGGGAAGGGTGGCGGGAGCCGGGGCTCACACCAGTGGTTCTGCTTTGTCAAGTTTCTGCTCCTTGAGCCTCGGTATCCACATCTAAAATGGGAAGGGAAATAAATTAGTAACAGCCAAGCCCAATGGCTCACACCTTTAATCCCAGTACCCAGAAGGCAGAGGCAGGTGGGTCTCATTGAGTTCCAGGCCAGCCAGAACCAGGTCTCAAAAACAAAACCAAGCAAACTGATAACGACATAATTTATTTAAAACCCATTTTGTGTGGCTAAGATATCTGGGTGACTATAAATGTTGGTTGGTGACAGGTCCTGGGGTAAACCGGGGGTGTGCCGGGATAAGACACTTTTTCTGCCCTGTGGAGTTAGGAATCCACGGGCGAGAGAGCCAAGAGCAGTGACAAATGGAAAGAGCATAGTGAGGGTGGCTCGGTGGCCGAAGAGAATCCGAGAGGTGAGGGAGAGAGGCCAAGGCTCGGGGTCCCCGTGCAACTCAGCCTCCTTTCCCGCTCCTGGCTCCTGTCCCCAGCTGACCCAGAGGCTGGACCTCCAGGGCAATATGCTGAAGATCATCCCTCCAGCCGCCTTCCAGGACCTGCCTCACCTCACACATCTGGATCTGCAGCACTGCCAGGTGGAGCTGGTGGCCGAGGGTGCCTTCCGAGGCCTGGGCCGCCTGCTCCTCCTCAACCTGGCTTCCAACCGCCTGAGCATGCTGCCCCAGGAGGCTCTAGACGGGCTGGGCTCCCTGAGGCGGCTGGAGCTGGAGGGGAACATGCTGGAGGAGCTGCGGCCGGGGACCTTCGGTGCCCTTGGCTCGCTGGCCACCCTCAACTTGGCCAACAACGCCTTGGTCTACCTGCCCGCCATGGCCTTCCAGGGGCTGCTGCGCACTCGCTGGCTGCAACTGTCCCACAACGCGCTCAGCGTGCTGGCCCCCGAGGCCCTGGCGGGCCTGCCGGCTCTGCGCCGCCTCAGCCTGCACCACAACGAGCTGCAGGCCCTGCCCGGGGCCGCCCTGTCCCAGGCCCGCGGCCTGGCGCGTCTGGAGCTGGGTCACAACCCGCTCACCTACACGGGTGAGGAGGACGGCCTGGCGCTGCCCGGCCTGCGGGAGCTGGCCCTGGACCACGGGGCCCTGCAGGCGCTCGGTCCCCGGGCCTTCGCCCACTGCCCGCGCCTGCACACCCTGGACCTCCGCGGGAACCAGCTCAGCACCCTGCCCCCGCTGCAGGGCCCGGGCCAGCTGCGCCGCCTGCGGCTGCACGGCAACCCGCTGTGGTGCGCCTGCCACGCGCGGCCCCTGCTCGAGTGGCTGGTGCGGGCTCGGGT
>CABHPH010130971.1:16763-32753 GCA_902168325.1 Peromyscus nudipes | reverse complement strand
TTTTTTCTTCCCATTACAGTATAAGAGAATCTCTTTCTTATATACAAAAAATAAAACCAAACCAGAATGAGGAGTGTCTAATGGAATGACTAAAGGGTTGGGTATATGTGTTTGCACCCAGAAATAACCGTAGACTCCAGGAGCTGAGTGCTTACATGCTCGGCATTCAATTCTTTTTGTATATTGCAAAGTTTGCATGAGAAGATGTGGGGAACAAACCATAAGAGACAGGGTCTCTGAATCACAGGTTGCTTCCCACTCTGGGAAATGCTGGAACCTGATGACCAATTTTGCTGCGTCTACACATCTAATCTGTGTTAAATTTCCAGATGCCACCCTCCCCTTTCCTGTTGCAGTGACTTTCTTCTTTATCAAGTCATGTCTAGGTTCCTGGCACACCCTCTTTGCCTGATTGTTCTGTGTTCAATCTTTCAAACTGTTGTCAAAGTAATTGCTGTCTGTTCCATAAGATTTTGCAGTGTCTGTGATACTCAAGACACCCTTACAGGAGCTGGATTTTTTAAATTTAATTTTGCATCATAGGCACATAAAATTGAATGGTTCATAATTGTTCAAGTCTCACTCCCTTATTCCATGTAGGACTTACTTTTGTCTAATTAATTGTGTTTAATACTTAGAGTCACATGCAATGAATCAAAAGCCCAAACATGAACACTGTCAGTCATCTCAGCATACGGCTCATCATCAGCAATCATTTATCCATGTCCTTCAGATGCAGTATTGCCTCTGTTGCATTACTGGATATCTGTATTTTTATTTTGGTTGCTTTTTGCTCTTTGAAATGTGTGCCCTGCTGCACAGTATCTTTTGGACTTCCATGTCTTTTTCTCTCGTTTACTAAAATTCATCTGTAATGGCTGTTGCTATACTTCATTTATTTTGACTGCAAGATATCCATCTTAATTTATTTCAGTATGTCTGGTTTTTTTTTTTTTTTGGAGACAGGGTTTCTCTGTGTAGTTTTGGTGCATGTCCTGGATCTTGCTCTGTAGACCAGGCTGACCTCAATATGTCTCATTTATTGCTTTTAATCCTTCCTTTCTTTTTTAAAAATGAAGGTTCCCATCTCCCTTCCGGTGAGGTAAGAACTTAGTGTGCCCCCCCATCCCTTTGTTTCCCCTCTCCACTATCTCATCCATTACACCATTGTGTAGACCAACAGTTTTTGATTTTCAATACACATTGTCTAGGGTATCTCATAAGACCACATCATCCATTCCAGCATGTGCTGGGTGCATGCTTTCTGTTCCAGCATGCTGTGGGTGCATGCTTTACATCCCAAAATGCTGTGGGTACATGCTTTCCAAGCTGAAGCAGTACTGATGCTGCTGGTTCGGGAAATCTGAGCAGAGTCTATAAACTGTGTGTCTGGGCTTAGGATGGAGCTGAGTGGTAGAGAACTTGCTTAGCATGCACAGCTTAGCATGCACAAGAGTCCTGGGTTTGATCCTCAGCATAGTAAAAATGTGTTTTAAAAACAACAACAAAAATTCCGTGGTTTTACAAGTGTAATTTCTCTTTGTTGCTTGGCCTTGGTTATTATTCTTTAAAAATAGCATCAAATTTTACCAAGGCATTTGATTCCTTTAATCTACACACTTAGAATAATTCCTTGCAGGTGTCTTTCTTTTGATTTAGATAATATCCAAAAGTGTGTGTGTGTGTGTGTGTGTGTGTGTGTTGTGTGTGCACCTGCATGTGTGTGCTCGTGAGTATGTGTGTGTGTGTTCATGTACCTGTGTTAATGTGGAGGCTAGAAGAGAATGTTTGGCAGCCGGCTATGTTACTCTCAGCCTTATTGCCTGAGATAGAGTCTCTCATTGAATCTGGAGTTAGGCTGGCATCCAGAAAACCCGGAGATCCTCTCCATGACACTGGGGCTACTGGCAGATGTGCAGGTACCCTGGCTTCTACATGATGACAGGAGATTTGAACTCTGGTCCTCTTGCTGGGGTAGCAAGTATGCTTGCCCACTGAGGCATCTCCTCAGCCCTCGAAGAGTGTTTTAATTTGAAATTTTCTATGACAAATATCTGAGATATTCTACATCTGAAAATATTTTATCATAGTTTCATATTTGAATGACAGCTTAAATTAGAGATAATATTTTTGCCCTACTTAAAAAATTCCCTAGAATTTAAAATTGTTGCTGATGGAATATTCTAGGGTCAATCTGACTTTCCATTAAAACAACAACAACAAAAACTTGATCTGCTTTTTCTCCCTCGAAGCTGATAGTTCTTTCTTATTTTTGATAAACGTTTTGCTTTTATTCCAATTCCTCTAGATGTGTGTTTCCTAATTTCTAGTCTTTGCGACTTGAAAATAAGTTGGAGAAATATTTTATCTACTTATTTAAAGTCCTCATTCCTTCTGATTTTCACTCCTTTTCTGGGAATCTATGGTTGTCTTTCTCGTGTATCACTCAGCTTTTCATTTTCTCTGTCTTGTCACTTCTTCCTTCTGGAGGATTTCCTCAATTTCGCCTTCCCATTGACCAACTCATTCTTCAGCTCTCTGTATTCTGAATTCAGTTATCCATTCCTTGTGATCTTTATGTTACATTTTCATTTCTGGATGCTTAAACTTGCTTCTTTGAAATTTTTCTTATTTTATATTGTTCAATCATTGCTTTAAAAATCTTTGGTAGAAGAATAGTTCTATGTTTTAAGTCCACCTGATCTAATGTTTTTACTTTTGTTGGACTCTGTCATTCATTGTGTTGTTTCTCTTGGAAAGGTTGACTCTTCAAATAGCTTTTTTGGGGGCTGTGAGCTAATTTTTCCTGAGATCTCATTTTGCCATGGAGATATTAGACTTCTGTGATGGTCAGTGTAGATGGTTAAGGCCTGACTTGTAGTCAGTTCTAATGACTTTAGGGCAGGAAAGGAGTGAGTACAAGGAGGCAGAGCTCCCACACTGGCTCTCCCATCATACCCAAGAGTCCTATCAGCTGATTAATCGCTGGCAGGAGAGCTGAGTCTAGCTGTGGGGACAGCGCTGCTTCTCTTGGCGTGATGGTGGGGTCAGCAGCAAGGACTCTGCCTGTAACCTGCCTCTGGTTTCATGGTCAGGATTCTCCAGATGCCCTAGAAATCTCTCATCAGCCTTGTTTCCCCAAAGGTCAGTCATGGTTTGTTTCTGCAAGGTGTCCTCCAGTTGACCAGTTCATTCTCAGATGTATCTGCTCCATTTTCATTTATCTAGTCACTGTGTTCCCGGGTTCTGTGATGAAGGCAGCAGTGGTGGGAGGGGCCAGAACCACAGTTAGAGCTCAGTATCTTGCTCAGAATTAGAATTAGAAATCCTGATCTTCAACTTGCTGGGTCTTTGTTGTAGAATTGTGCCCTGTCTCCTCAAACTCATGTTTGCACTCCTAAACCCCTTTACCTCACCCTGTGGCTTCATTCGGAGAAAGGGTCTTTAGGGAGGCCATTTAAGTGACATGAAGTCAATCGCTCTTGCACTGTATGGTTAGCACCCTTATCTAATCCACATAATACAGATAATACAGAGGAGAGATAATAGAGAAGAGAAGTGAGACAAAGTCAACCTGTGGCCCCTCACCTGGGGCTTCTGAGCCTCAGGAATTGTGAGGAAGCAAACCTCCATCACTGTGCTACTTTGTTGCAGATCCGTCCTCTGCAGCCCAGCTCTCGACTCTTCCATCTGCTGCTGAGCTATGTATGGAAGCTTGTGGAGTGCTTACACAGGCCAGAGACGCCCATGGGTAGGTTGACTGGGGAACCACTGAAGGGCTTACTCAGAACCACAAGGCCAGTTGGTGTTGGGACCAGTATCATGTCTGCTTCTAGGGTTGACAACTATCGGATTCAGCTGTCCAACTTGGCAGCCAACTACCTCGTGTAACAATTTAAATTGATATTGATTAAATTAGATAAAATTAAAGATTCAACTCCTGAGTCACACCAGACAAATGCCAAGTATTTAGTTCATGGCTGCCATGTTGGACAGTGCAGATTAGAACATTTCCATCACCATGGAAAGTTCTGTTGGGCAGCAGCACATTGGCTTGTATTGCCACTCAAGAAACCACATGTTCCTTTTCTGAGCACAGATTGTTGCTTATAGCCTGGCTCTGGCCTACCTTTTAAGTTTTGTTTTCTGGCATTCTCTTTTGCAGCCTTTACCTTCTGTTTTTATCCAGTGTCCTAGAGTTCCCCAGTGAGGCATGCACTGGACTCTTCTGCACATGGATGCTTCTCTGTCAAACTCGGTTCCCACAGCACTGTGTTTAGGCTGTCTCTTTTAACTTTCAAGGCTAGACCAGGTGCCCACTTCTGCAAGCTGGGAGTGGTTTTCGTTATCTTACCTTGATAACAGCACTCATCCTGCTGGGTGTGATGGTGTCCCCAAGTGAATATTGGGCAGTTTGAACTCTTGAGGGTGGTGTAATCACTCCTTCCCCAGTGGATCACCTGGCACCTGAGAAGGTATGGTATGCATGCAGAAATGAGACTAATATAGGTACCTAACTCTTCCCTATCCTCACACACCCATTTCACAGTCACATTATTCCTACCCTATATTCTAGCTACCCCATTATCACAGAAGGGGTGGAAAGGCAGTCTGTCTCTTTAAGACTTTGAACCAAGGATTGATGAGATGGCTTAGCTGGCAAAGGAACTTACAGCCAAGTCTGACTACCTGAGTTCAGTCCTAACCCCTTACATGATGGAAGGAGAGCCAACTTCAGAAAGCTGTCCTCTGTCTTCCACATAGGCACCATGGTATGTACTCTCTCCCTGCTAAATAAAATTTAATAGCAATTTTGAACCAAAAGACACTGGCATTCTTGGCAGGTGGCCTGGTGCTACTGAATGCAATGATGGACAGTGGTGGGCTCAAGTCTCCTGGGGATACTGTCCTTTGGGTAGTATTTAGAAGCAGATTTGGGGAAGTTATTTTGCCATTCTGCAAGCTACTGAGGCAGGAAAAAGGCAACCCACAGAGACTTTCAGACAGACAGACAGACAGATATATGGGAGCAGGGAGCAGAGAGGTTCAGACAGCTTATGTGGACAGCGCAAGGGTCGGGACTTTGGATGACACTCTGAATCCTAGCTCTGACTTGCTGCTGTGCAAGCTTGGAAATTTCCTTAATTCCCTAGAACTTTGGCTTTTGGCCCTGAAGAATGGACAGGTTTGTATTTTAGGATTCTCATGTATATAGCATAGTTTCTAGTACACAACAGAGCCCTCAGTAAACAATATGCTGCATGTGGAATGAATTGTAGAGACTGACTTGAGTCCTTAGCTCCCTAGCTGTTGATTTTTAAACTCTGTTTTCTACATTAAATTCTTTTGATAAGAATTCCCTTGATCTGGAGCTGTTTGTCTCATCTTTTTCTTATAACCAAGTGGTGCCTTATTTAGGTAATTCATGCTCCTTGGCTGTAGTCATTGACTCCTGTTCATGTCCTCTATATGGTTTCCTACTCTACTTGCTGCTAATATACTTTTTATTTAAACATCTGATAATTAACATAGATTCAAGAGTTCTATTCCATGTGGGGTTCCTCACATGGCATTTGGCATTCATCCTGGCTTCTCCAGCCTGAGGTCCCTGGCCTTCTAACCAATTCTCCCTTGTCAATCCCTTGTCAGCACAGAAATTTCCATCTCTTTAAGCTTCCTCTGTTTAGCATCTTTAGCATCAAGGAAATGAGCAGAGGTACTGTGCAGCAGGAAGAAATGAAAGACAAATTCAGAATATGCAGTGGTAAAATCCGAAGCCCCCGTAACGTTTTCAATCATGCTTCTTATAGAGGACCTTACATTAAACCTCAGCTGCCTTTTATCTTCTCCCCAAAATATGAGCTCAATTTTCTGAAGTTGGGAGAACAGTCAAACTCCCTCTTATTTATTGGTGTGTGTGTGTGTGTGTGTGTGTGTGTGTGTGTGTGTATGTGTGTGTGTGTGTGTGTGTGTGTGTTTGTGAATAAAGCTGGAGTTTCATAGACAAGTTACTCGATTATGCACTTCTCTCTAGAGGTGGGAAATTGGATACTTTCCTTAGATTAAAGCCATATTTAAGTAATTGACTTCTGTAAATGGTCCTAGAGATAATCTTCAGAACATCAGAAAAAGATATATAAATATAAATATATATATATATTCACCTAGATAGGAGGGAAATTGGTTCTGCAGGATTAAAGACTGGAGTTTGAGAAAATGCTCTGCTCTTTGATAGGCATAACAGGTGCCTGGGTGGACTGTGCACATGGTTTATCTGGATTGCCTATGATTTCTTTGAAAGACTTCTTTGGGCTTTGCCTCTGACTTTTCTCCTGTGGCTATTGGGCAGAGATTCCTTCTGAACTGACGTTTTATGAGAAAGGCTCATGAAAATTAAGAAGCGAAGCAAACTTCCAAGGTTGAGGATGCTCCTAAAACTTACAAGATTTATAGAAAAGCTGCTTGCATGCTGTGCAAAGAGCTCCAGGGATTCGGCTTTGGTGAGCCATCACCCATGGTAGGGAGGGCTTTTCAGTGGCATAGCTACTTTTCAGTCGGCCATGCTCCTGGAAGGAACACCAATAAGCTAATTGGTTCACCAAGCTCAACCGGGGGATCTTTTTGTTGTTGTTCCATTGCAGGTGCTGTCTGGGGTGAGTAGACGTTTGTCGTATCTCCCTAAGAAACTCTGTTCAGGGATCTTCCTGGGTAGTTAGAACCAAGCCAGGGCACTTAACTACTATGGGGATATGACAGTCTAGTTCTCTTGCCTCTCCTTGTAACAAACTCTACAGCACAGTGTGTGTTCAAGAGCTCTATAAGGAACCAAGCTGAGGTCGAGACTTGCCCTAAAATTGTTCCTTGCTTGGCTGGATCCTCTTCCCTTCCCTTCCTCCATCACTCTCTGACTCTCTTGGACTGCCTCCTGAATGACATGAATTGTAGTGATTCCACCTAATGATTGTTTCCTGGCTCATATTTGTATCAAAGATGCGCTATTGTTTTCTACACATACATCAAAATATATTGTGCTCCATACATATATACCACTTGTGTTTGTCAATTATACAGTAATCAACTAGGACAAGGAAGATAGCTCAGTTGGTAAAATGCTTGTCTTGCAAGTGTGAGGACTTGAGTTCAATCCCCAGAGCACATGTGGAATGGACTGGGCATGATGGCATGTGCTTGCAAGCCTGGGACTGTTGAGTCAGAGGTAGGCAGATCTCTGGGGCTCACTGACTAGCCCAGCCTAGGCTACTGGGTCAATTCAAGCTGGTGAAAGATCATGACTCAAGATAAAAAGAAGGTATGTGGCCCCTGAGAAATGACCTTTGAGGTTATCCTCTGTAAACTACACATGCACACACACAGGTGTACATCCCTCACATGCACCTGCACAACATGTGCACACATGCACATACACAGATCAATCAGTCATAAGATGAGATGAGTGCTGGAAAGAACCGCACTCTGGAGTCTGCAGACTTGAGGGTTATTGGAATTTCTTAGTTGCTTCACTCTGGGAAGACTTCCTTAGATTTCTTAAACTTGCTGGATCTCTGTGCATCTATAAAATGGGGTGATTCTGAGCACCTTGAAAAGGTGCTGTGAGGTTGGACGAACTGTATGCATGCTCTCTGATATATGGTAGGCACTCTGTACATTTAAATTTTTATTACAATTCGACGTTGAAAGGAGTGAGGCAGAGACTCAGAGGGTTTCCCAAATGCATCATCTCCTTGGAGAAATGCTGAGCATCTGGGCAGTGCCTGTGCTGAGAGGCTGCAGCTCTGCACCAGAGTCTCCACCAGCGGGAGGTTTGCGTGGATTCTTGTCTGGTGCGGTAGACAGTGCTGCCTCTTGTCATGCCTTCTTGTGCTTTTTTATCATTTTTTCCAATCCTAAGTTTTCTGGAGCTTTGACTTCCAATAGCCAGTTCAAGTTGTGCTTCTGCAGTGCATTCTCAGGCCACGGGAGCAGCTTTTCTTGAACGACGAGAACTAGAAGGGACTGGGAAGGGAGCTCAGCCAGTAAAGTGCTTGCTTTGAAAGCATGAGGACGTGAATTCCAGCTCCACAACCCATGTCCAGAACCTGCTTAAAGAAAAAAAAAAGCTGGGCCTTGTGGTGTGCGCTTATAATGCTAGTGCTGGGGAGGCAGACGGGACACAGCCAATCTTGCCTACTTTCTTGATGAGTACCAGGTCAGTGAAAGATCCTGTCTCAAAAAAACTAATGGTGAATGGTGCCTGAGGGATGACACCTGAGATGGTCCTTTGCTCTTCATACATACACATTTGCATGCACACACAGGTGTGCACTTACATGCACACACATACACACATGGGGGGAGCTGAAAATGCCTGAAAGTTTGTACCCTGCTTCCAGACAGCCTTTCATTGGTGATTACCAGGTGCAGAAGGATGCAAACTTGACTTTGTCACCTGAGATCAGATCAACAATAAGTTACCTTGCTCTCTGGAGCCCGTTGTTAGATCAGACTGAGCCTATCATCTGAGGACTTGCTTGAAGTCCCAGCCTTGCTGGCCTTTCTTCCTTCTCTACTGTGTCCTCTGCCTCTTGCTATCTCTTGCTTGCCATGCGAATTTTTTAAAAATAAGTCACCGACATCCAAATCTTCATTTTAGTTTCTCTCTAGGAAACCTGATCTAACATGGCTAGGGTGCATGAATATGCCTACACTTTAATGAAAAAAATTGAGTACTTGTAATCAGAAAATAGTCAGATGCCCAAAATTTGCACCTGCTACCCAGGGCCTCCACCTGCTGTCTCTAAACCTTCCATGGTTTTAAAATTAACTTCCAGACTCTTCTCTAAAGTTGTGATCATGTTTAACTCTTGTGTGCAGGCATCTCCATTATTTAGGTTGCTCAGTATTTGCCTATCATTATTTCAAGTAACCATGGTCATAAAAAAGTGTAGTGCATGTGTGTTTTTGTGCATAACCACATGCAGGGTCATAGAGAAGTGTGGCATATGTGTATTTGTGTGTACCTGTGGATTTATGTATGTGGAGTTGGGAATGGCAGTCTGGCCAGTCTCAGTTCATGGTTTAGTGATTTTCTCCCAGATAGCACAGCCTGTCCCTTAGTCTACAAAAGCCACAAATACGTCTGTCTGCCCAAATGTTCTGGTTTCTGTTGGAGGTCACCAGGAGTCTTTTCAGCTTGAGAGGTACCTGGGATGACCCAAGGTCCTGGACAAGCAGATGATCAGGTGGAACTGTCACAGAGAAATGGCTTTCTCTCATCTACTGTCAGGAGAGGCCAGGCAAGAGTGAGGGGTTCAAGACCCCGATCATGCTTGGAGACTCCTGTTCTCTCTTCCTCTCCCTCATTCCTTCTTTCCTTTCCTCTATCTTTCTTCACTGCTCCTTTTCCTTCCTTTCCATGTCCTTTTCTTCTTCTTCCCTTCCTTGTTCCTATAGGGAGAGAGAAAAAGAGGGAGAGAATGTGTTAATATAGTGGAAATGCACAGCAAACGTGCTGTGGATCTGCCTGTTGATGTTGATGGAGAATCCAGGTGAGGTGACGTCAGTAGTCCAAAGTTCTCAGTCTAGATTCTGGATGAATCTTCTCTTTGGGAGGTTTGACTCTTTTTCCAATTCAGAGAATTAGATTGTCTTCCCAACATCTATATATCTGATTTTTTAGTTTTTGTTATGTGTAAGTACCTGCATATATATTCATGTGCGTGCATACATACGTATGTGTACACACAAGCATGTGTCTGTAGAGGCCAGAGGTGGATGCTGGGAGTCTTTGTCTATTGCCTTCTCTCTTAGGGTTTCTATTTCTGTGAACATACACCATGACCACATCAACATTTAATTGGTTCTGGCTTACAGTTCAGAGGGTTAGTCCATGGTCAGCATAGTGGGAGCATGGCAGCATGCAGCAGACATGGTGTTGGAGAAGGAGCTGAGAGTTCTACATCCAGATCCATAGACAGCAGGAAGAGAATGAGCCACACTTCCCCCAACAAAGCCGCACCTACTCTAACAAGCCACACTTCCTAATAATGCCATTCCCTATGGGCCCATGGGGGCCAGGTTTTTCAAACCACCACACCTTCCTGGTTATTTTTGAGGCAGGATCTTTCACTGAATCTGAAGCTCACTGACTTTACTGACTCAGATAGCCTGGCTGGCCAGCAGGCTCAAGGGATCCTCTGTCTGTTCCTCCTCAGCACTGGGATTACATACATATGCTGCTGGTCAGGGTTTTTATTTTATTTTTTTAACCTGAGACGTGAACTCAAGTCCTCATGCTTGGATAGCAAGCACTTTACCAACTGAGCCTTCTCTTCAACTCCCGACAGCTACTAAACCCTAACTGCATGTCAGGCCCGCGGTCCTAAGGATTTCCTTATTTACTGCCCCCAGCTCTATGAGGGAAAAGCTGTACACTGTTCCCAGTTTACAGGTGGAAAGACTTCAGCTTAGCATGGCAAAGGAGCCTGCCCAGGTTCATCTGGCTTGCATGGTCTGGGGTTAAATCCAGTTCATTTTGCTCCAAGGCCTGAGCACATAGCTATGAACACTCTGCTTCCTCTTACTCAATAGCATCATACTCAAATGAAATGTACCAATCTTCATATCAGCTTTAAAGTTGAGGCCCGGGATTGTGTTTTATCATCCTGGTCTTCTAAGCATCTCTTAGGCCCTGGACCAGGTGGATAATTTCTAAAGGGAAGAAAGAACTGTGGTTAAAAGCATTATGCTGAGACCAGAGGCCCCTGAGAATTCTTAATAGTACTGAAAGGTTCTCAGTCAACCTTTGTGTACTTGTCCATTAATCTATACCATGTACAAACTCCTGGGGCTGGACAGATGTTTACTTGCTGCTTTTGCAGAGGACTGGAGTTAAGTTCCCAGTACTCATGTGAGGTGGCTTACAGCTGCCTGTGATTCCAGCTGGAGGAATCTGACACCTTCTTCTGGCCTCTGTAGGCATTCCCATACATATGTACACACCACACATAGATAATCACATACACATAAATAAATAACAAAATGAATTTGTTTTTTTCTTTTTTTTCTTTTTTTTTTCTGATTTTTGAGACAGAGTTTCTCAGTGTAACAGTCCTGGCTGGCCTTGAACTCACAGTTCTGCCTCTGCCTCCCAGGTGCTGGCATTAAAGGTGTGTGCTACCATAGCCTGGCTAAATAAATCTTTTTTTAAAATAATGATCTAGAAGGACTAATTCCACTTTATTCTAAGTCTGTAATTGGATTAACTTTTGACCAGCTGAATTAGAAATGCCATTTATTCATTACTTCCCAGAAGCTCCAGGTATCATCTGAAACACTTTACACATAGTAGGGACATTGTCCGCCTCCTGTAGACACAGACAGGAAGGTATCAGTCCATGAAAGTCATCAACTTGGTCTCTAGTAGTTACTGAGCAGTGCAGCCAGGATTCCTCTTCAGGGGGCATTACCTATTGTTGCTGTCCCTGAACACAGTTCTGTCTCTAAACATATCAAGGTGAGAGATGCAGGTAGGAAAACAAACTCACAGTACAAGACAGCAAGATCTTGAAGCTGTCCCTCTTCCCATGCTGCATGCCAGGGGCTGCACCCATGAAACTCATAGGTTCTTCTCCAGTGGATTTGGACTTGTGGTCCGTCATCCAACCCTGAGTGCGAATGGATGGCCACTCACACGGAAGCATCTCCAGGTTAGTCCTGGTGCTTCTTCAGAAGGTGATGTTTCAGAAGTGTGTGCTATGAGGCAGTGAAAGTTTTCATCACAGTTGACACATCAATAATCTTGATTTGAAGCTTGTTCACCAACCTGTCCAGTCAAAATAACATTTTCACACAGGTTGGCCTCTTTCGCCAGGTGGCTTTTTCATCTCTTTTTATCCTCACTGAGTTCTGCTCAGTGCCAAACTCCCAAACTCAGCAATCACTCCGTGTCAGACAGTCTCTCCCCAGAGATGAGGGAGAAGCTCCTGGCTTGCTCTTCTGCGTGTTTTTAGTTGTAAGTAACAAAACATTATTGGAAAAGGAATGCCAACCAATGAGAATTGACCTTCTTCTGGATGCTAAAATCTGTCAGGCACCTTGGCAAGCACGTACCATCCTCTTCTTGTCTGTTTGCTGTGATGGCCACCAACTTACCTTGTTCGGTGGATGAAGTCCCAGTGAATAGGAGGTTAAAGTCTGTAAGAACTAGACATCATCACCGCTAGAGTTTAAAGCCAGACTTCTAGACTGGAATCACTTCTTTGAGCTTACAGAACCACTGGATGTTTTGAAAAATGGAAATGAAAACTGCCTTTTACCCTACTCTCTTGAGGTAATTAGAGTGGACATTAATTTGACTTCTTTTTGGGGGGCATTTACTTTTCTAAGAATATATGTCTATTTAAATTATTTTAATTAAAAAACAAAATTATTGTTTTTATTATGATTAGGTTTCCATGTCATTAAATATTCCTTAAGAGCAACATGTTCAACAAATCTATAATCGTCCACCACGTTAGCAGATCACAGATTGTTCCTTTTGCTATGCTTGGGCGTTTTGGTGATTTGGAAGTTTTTAATCTTGGGTCAGTGACACTTGAGTCAGGTTTTACCCAAGACAAGGAGCATATGGCAGTGTCTAAAGACTATTTTGGTTATGGTAACTGGGGCTGAGTAGGAGGTCTGACAAGCAGAGATTGAGGTTGGTACTGAAAACCCTCCATTGCTCAGGACAGTCCCCACAGCTGCTGATTACCCTCCATTGCTCAGGACAGTTCTCATGGCTGCTGATCACCCTCCAGTGCTCAGGACAGTCCCCACAGCTGCCGATCACCCTCCAGTGCTCAGGACAGTCCCCACAGCTGCCGATCACCCTCCAGTGCTCAGGACAGTCCCCACAGCTGATTACCCTCTAGTGCTCAGGACAGTTCTCATGGCTGCTGATCACCCTCCATTGCTCAGGACAGTCCCCATGGCTGCTGATCACCCTCCATTGCTCAGGACAGCCCCCACAGCTACTGAACATCCTCCAGTGCTCAGGACAGTCCCCACAGCTGCTGAACATTCCCCCAATACTCAGGACAGTCCCCACAAAGAGCTAATTGTCTAACCCCAAATGTCCATAATGCTGCCACTGAGAGTCCTTCTCTGCAGACCACGCCCACGCTGAACATACTCCATTTTTATACCAAACATGTTTGAGCTGCCATGATTTTCTTATGCTGGTATTTCAAGAAGTCCTTCTTTTCTTATCCTTATTAGAGGAATTCCTTCTTTGAGGAGATGTAAACATGTAAAATGTGTCTACCTTTTCTTCCTAGATTCCCAATGTCGAACCAGACTTCAGTTTCACCAAAGTTCCACCTGGGGAACTGATGAGATGGGTTTATGGGGCTTAACTACAGAGTATGGGGGAAGGGTTGCTTCCAGGAGCATGGCTGACCCCAAAGCAGCTGCAATGGAGCATTTTACCCAGCATGGATGCTGCTGCCATCCCCATGGCAATGCTGATGGAGCCCTCGTCTGTTAACCTTTCACAGCCTAGATACACTTGCTCCAGTAGAGCTCCAAGACCAGCTGTAATTATGGCAGAATTCCATAAATAGCTGGGGAATGACCTGGAGTTTCCGGAGAGGGTCCAGTGACTCTCTGTACCTGCTCCCTCCATAAGAGAACAGCAGTCGTCCACAAAGCTGACCTGGACGGCCTCTTGCAAGTGGTGCAACTGATCTCTGTTTGTCTTGGAGTACAGTGCTCTACAACAGATGGTTTCCTAGAAAGGGAATTCTTCAGTGATTATGATCCCCTTTAAAGATCCTGAGGCACAATACCAAGTTGTTTTCTAGCTAGGGAGAGAGGTTACTTTTCAATGCTATTGTGTCCTTTTTCCAGTCTATTGAACATGGAACATCATTATCTTATAGGCTTTTCTTTCTTGTGTGTGTGTGTGTGTGTGTGTGTGTGTGTGTGTGTGTGTGAGAGAGAGAGAGAGAGAGAGAGAGAGAGAAGGAGAGAGAGAGAGAGAAGGAGAGAGAGAGAGAGAAGGAGAGAGAGAGGTGTATGTGTGCCATGGCAAGTGTGTGGAGGTCAGATGACAGTTTGTAGGATTCAGTTCTTTCCTGCTTTGTGGGTCCCAGGGTTCACACTCAGGATAGAAGGCTTGGCCATCAAGGACAAGTACCTTCACCTGCTCAGACATCACTCGGGTGCTGTGACCCTTGGTTAAATTGAAACAAAAGGGAAAAAAAGCCTTACACCTCTCTTGTTTTAATTTGCATTTTCTTTGATAATTCAGTTGAGTATCTTTTCATATGCTGATTAATTGTTTATAGTTCGTCTTCAGTGAATTATCAGTTCATATCCTTAACCTATTTTTCTACTGAAGTTTTAGAAATTTTAATTGATTGGTGGGAAAGTTTTCCCTTCAAATCCTTAAAAAAAAACATTTCAAAGGCAGCTCTGAACATCACTCTTGACTCGTTATGCACAATGTGCTAAATGTGTTTAGCAAGAGCTGTCTAGTAGGATGATTATGGGTTTTGGGGAGTCTCTTCCCATCAGATTAGAGAGGTCACTGTGAGTTGATAATATTCTTTGAAGATAAAAACACCTTCGCCCAGCTGTAAACAAACATACCACTTTACTGAAGAAAAGATGGAAGCGGCTGAAGTTTGGACTCTGAACTGCAAACAAAGAGCCAGGAAGTTCAAGTGTGTTCTCAAACTGACAGAGCCCTCCTCTCAGGCACAGAACAGTTCTTGTAATTCTGAATAATTACTCAATTAACGTCACTCCGTTCATCTCTGTAGCAGAGTGCGTTGGAAGAGAGGAAGACGAGCCATGTCAACCTTCCCTCCATAGGAATTCAGAAGTGCATATGCCTCAGTATCACATTGGCTCTTGGATCCTATCCAAGTCCCTATGTCCAAAACTACCCACTTTGTATCCCTGACCACACTTGAGATTTCAGGCAGATATCAATGGACCATTTTTCTTTGATTATTTAGACATTTATTTCAATACGCATTTGAAAGCCCACCTAATATTAGCTTAGCCTTTGTGTGAAAAATGAACTCAGGGATATTATTGCTCAGGGTGGGAGTAAAATAAACATTAAGTAAAAACAATCTATAAGAGCATCTCTATCTGAAATATTCTTGACATACAGCTGGCGCTCAGGAAACAATATTGAGGCAGTGTCCACTGTGTAGCTCAGGCTAGATTGGAGCTTGCTGTGTGGCCCAGTTGGCCTGAAGCTCACAGTCTCGCCAGCAGTCTCTGGAGGACCGTCATTACAGGCGTATGCCACCACACTGATCTAACAAAGGCTTGTTGAGTAAAGGAATAAAAACAAAATTCTTCAACAAGTGATAGTATAGGAGGTTCACAGATATTCACAATAATGGTGTAAAGGAGGTAGGAGAATGAATTGGAGAAATAATCTTGTCAACACCCATGTGTTTAGATATGAAAATTATATCTCACAGAAGGGAAAAGGTTGCCCAAGGTCATAGGGCAAGAGCCAAGAAGTAGGCCAGATCCCCAGTTTTTCTGTCTCAGAGACATAATTCTTACAGCTATAGCAAAAGGTCGTTTGGCAAAGGATAAACTGCATCCTGAAGTTTCCCAAGAGCATGCCTTTCAGTGACTGAATGTGTACTGACTGCTGCCGTGGACCAAGCAAGAACTGAGCACTCCACATGCAGTGTTGCTTCAATTCTTTTGCACATTACTATTGAGGAGGCATGAGCGTGATTATCCCATTTCATAACTGGGGAAACTGAGGGACAGGAAGATCATAGCAATCAACAGTATAATATAGTATAGTACAGTTAGCAAAGCAATATAAATTATAAATTATAAATTATAAATTATAAAGCAAATAATATAGCATAGCATAGCATAACATATAGTGTAGCACACACTATAGCACACACTATAGCACACACTATAGCACACACTATAGCATAGCACACGCTATAGCACACACTATAG
>CABHPH010130971.1:4626-16753 GCA_902168325.1 Peromyscus nudipes | reverse complement strand
GCACACACTATAGCATAGCACACGCTATAGCACACACTATAGCACACACTATAGCATAGGACACACTATAGCATAGCACACACTATAGCATAGCACACGCTATAGCACACACTATAGCACACGCTATAGCATAGCACAGCAGTAAAGGCTACAATAACCTAGTTCTTGTTCCCATCTTGGATCTTTTTGCCGTTTTCGATGTTGTCAAACAAGGTCTCTCTATTTAACTTAGGCTGGCTTCAAACTCATAGTCCTTCTCACCACAGCCTTCCCAGTGCTTGGGATTGCAGGCATGTATCATTATTCCCATCTTGGATTGCTTTTTCTTTTCTTCGTTTATGTGTATATGTGTGTATTCACACATGCATGCAGGTGCCCACACAGTCTAGACACAGAGGGTGTCTGCTCACCTGGAATGACAGTTGTGAGCTCTCTGATATGGGTACTGGGAAACTGAACTTCAGCCCTCAGGAAGAGCAGGAAGCACACTTAACAGCTGAGCCATCTCTCCATTTTCCTCATCTCAGATTTTTTAGAAGTGCAGTTCACGTGTGTGTGTTTATAGCTCCTCTAGAAGAGATTACATATTTCAGGGTTGAGTGGAGAAGAAAATGGAGCATTTGCAGTCTCTCATCAAGGCCCCTTACCTAATAAGCATCTGATAGGACTAGACATTTAAATTTTAAGGAGTAATTTGGTGCTTCTATGGTGGGGGCATGGTGGATCACACTAGAGAGGCATTGGTCTAAGTGGGGATGCCTCAACTCTAAACCGAGTGTCTGTTGAGCATCCATCCAGCATCCAACCCCACAGAAGTGATAGGCTTGGTTTTCGATCTCCCTGGGCTCTCTGACAGCTCTGCTCGCCGCAGTTCTGCCTTCTCTCATTAGACCTGCCAAGCTGTGGAGGGTATCTCAAAGCCATCAGATGGATCTAAGAGGTAGAAGATCAAAACATGCTTGCCTTCATTTCTGTTTACTCATTTACAAAGAAAAACCAGGCCTCAGATGACCTAGCAAGAATTTTAATTGGGCGCCTTTATCTTATGTATCTATGTGACTGGTGCCAGTGCTGAGCGGGGGCTATGAGCTGCTTTCCTGCACCTCCTGCTTCCTAGTGGTGGCCACTGTGCATCACACAGCTAAGGTGTGGCCAGACATGCAGAAAGCACCAACCTTGATCCCAGGGCTTTGGAGTTGTACTTGGGCTGGTCTCAGCAAGGCTGGTTGCATAACTCCTAAGAAACTGAAGGAAGGAGCTAGTAAATTCCCCTGACTCCCAGAGCAAACAGCTTAGAACCCTGGATGGATCCAGGGCACAGAGGAGCTGTAACCATGCCTCATTTAATTTAAAGCCAGGAGCTCAGGTGCATTTGCAATAGTTTTAACCCCCAAATTGCAAATTTGTGGCTTAGAAAGGGTGGATTTGAGGTATCTGGTGTATTTTTAAAATTGAGTTAACTTCCAGCCTGCAAAAACTGAGAGGTATCATTATAAAGTTCAGAGTTTTGGCTTCTCTTGAAAAACCTGAGAAGGAAAAACAAACAAAACAAAACAATACCAACAACAGCAAAACAAAAACAAAACAGCATCCCCTCTCTCCGAAGATCTGGCCTTGCTGGGCTAGAGTTGAGTAGTGGTTGTCTCCTTTAAACAAAGTTGTGTTCCTGTTTTCTGCCAGCTCTATCCCCACTCCCTGAGCTGGGTGCTATGGCTGAAGGCTAGCTACCATATGCTATTTTCTCCAAGCTTGTTTGACTTGCTTAGTTTACCAGCGAGGCTCCAAGGCAGTCACTGTCTTGCATACCTCCAGGCCATGCCACCACCTCACATTTGGTTTTGTACTGTGCTTTGTACTGTGGGACTTAAACTCAGTTGCCCCACTTTGAATCCATGGTTAGCAACCCATAATCTCTGAATCCTGTCCCCAGTTTTTGAGTGTTTCTCAGGATACCTACAGAGTTGAAGGGGAGGTCCCAATCATAGGCCCGTTGAAGACCCTTCCATCATTTACCTCTTCTTTGAACAGAATGGCGTATGTTTGGTTTGTTATTTTGGAGTGCTTAATAACAGTGTGATTGCGCAGGTGGGGTGGGGTGTTTTTCTTTAGAAAAGTTCAGGAAGATGGCTGCCAAAATTAGCTTTATATAAAGCACCCAGTGCTGAGTCCTCTGGGGATAAAACCACTCAGCTTGCTTATAATTGCCTTCTGAAACCATCAACTGCCAAATCTTTAGCCTAGAATTTGTATGAATCAGTATAATTTATATACAGTGAAATACACATAAGTGTGCAATTAATAAATTTTGACAGATGCTTTCCCCATTTGACAAGCTCCTTCATAACGCTGAAGATCATTTCCCGAATCCCCACATCCCCTTGTGTCCTTTGTCAGTCGCCATCCCCAGAGGAGTCCAGTGTTCTGATTCCTGTGGCCATAGATTAGTTTTGCATATTCAGGAACACAACACATGTGGAGTCCTAGCATCACAGTGCTTTGTGTTTGGCATTTATCTATCTTGTGTTGTGTCCCTTTTGCTGGTAAGGTGTGAGAAAATGTCTACTTGTTCCAGGTTGGGCACCATCATCAGGTAAGAATGGCTCCACCCAAGTTGGATTTGGTGAAGTATCGAGTTCATTGAGGTTACTTACTGGAGTATGAGTGAAGGTTTACCTATGGAGCGTGATGATTCAAAGGCAATTTCATCAGTGAAAAGCCCACCCTGCTTAGGTGATGACTCACAAAGCCTTCCTCCTTGCTGTTCCTACACACAACTTATAGGCAGCTCAACAGGTTGCTGGGTTCCTTTCCATAGCAGGACTCTGCCGAGCTGTAGGAACCTTGTTTTAGGGACTTCCTGAGACTTGGGAGTTGTTTACTTCCTAAGCCTTGTAAAATTTGTCTTAATGATCCTCCTTCCAAATTGGAATTTTTCAATGTGGATGAATTTCTACATCATAATTTGACTCTTCACTGAAAATCCATTGCACTTGAGTATGTCTTTCCATTGTCAGTAAAAGGGAAAACCAGGGACTATGCCTATGTTTTGTTCATTTTCCCCTACTACCTGTGCGCAGGTGAAAGTGCTGTTTTTTGTTAGTTAATGTGTCCAGTTACCTCGAATGTCATATTTTCTTAGACTCATGTATGCCTAATTTGTGTTTTATACATGTAAGACAACGTGAGCAACATTTGCAAGGTTAAGAGTTTACGTACACCGTTTTGGGTGGGCTATAGCACTGTAGAACAAAAGCTTGAGGTGTGGAATGTCTCAAAGATATTGACATTTATTTCTTGCAACATGACAGTCCAAGGCAGGTGTTCTTGTCTGGTGAGCAGCTCTTCTCCATGTGGCAATTCATGACCCAGGTGGCTTTTAGTATGTGGTTCTGCCATCCCCCAGGGCAGTAGCTCACAGGCTTCCATTCACTTCTGGTTCTCGAAATGTTGTTCACTATTCTTTTCATAATAGCCAGTGGTAAAGCAGCACCATTTTTAGATAAGCATGTTTGAGGAGTTGCTGAGCATTTGCTTTATTCAATCAGTGCTTAAGCAGATCTTCAAGATCTTTAGGAGATTCTTATTTGTAGTAGAAATGTCCTTCAAGGTCACTGCCAACACTGAACTAGTGAGCTAGAGACACTCTTCCTAGTGGAAATCCAAGGTGAAGTTCCTTTGAGTATTTGGTGACATTAAAAATTATTTATTCTTTGACAATTCCATATATGCATATAATGTATTTGGACGCCCGTAACTCTCCCTTATTCCCCACTCATGGATTCCTCTGAATCCATGCTTTTCCCCTACAAGTCCCCCTATTTCATATCATCTTTGTGTGACCCACTGATTTGAATAAGGGGTGCCTACATGAGCATGGGTGGGGGGTTATTTATTGGCACACGAGCAACTTATCAGGGGCTACATCACTGAAGAGAAAAGAATCCCCCTTTCCTCAGCAGCCATTAACTATGAGCAGCTCATCAGGGAAGGGCAAGGCTTCCTGAACCTGTCTTCATCCATGATGGAACGACAGTCTCATTGCATAGGCCTTGGGCAGGTGACCATGGAGGCAGTACTTCGTGAGTGCAATGGCCATGGTAGTGTCCAGAAGGTAGAATTTCACAGCACCCCTCCCCATCCTCTGACCCCAACATTTTTTCAGTTGATCAGTGGTAACCTAGTTCCATGTATACTTCTGTGTAAAGACATCTTACTTAATAGGTGTTGTTGATTTATGAATTGAGCTAATAGCTCATACTGTAATTCATGCCTGAGAAAGCTTATCCAAACACACATGTAGCTTCTGTGTGAGACACAGTTCTTTGAGCAGCTCTTTAGCTCTGTGCTTAGGGACTATGTTAGACAGAAACAAAAGGAAATGAAAAGATGTAAAATTGTGGACACTAAGTAGATCCTGAAAAGGACCCTTGAATAAAGTATGAGATTTAAGCTGGGTGATGGTGGTGCATGCCTTTAGTCCCAGCACTCGGGAGGCAGAGGCAGACGGATCTCTGTGGGTTCGCAGCCAGCCTAGGCTACAGAGTGAGTTCCAGGAAAGGCTCCAAAGCTACACAGAGACGCCGTGTCTCCAAAAACCATAAAAAAGTATGAGATCTAAAATGAGAAGGCTCAGGCTTAGATGGCTCCTTCTTGGCTAGGAATGGGAATGTTGGTTGAATCATATTTATTTTTACCATTCTGCATATCTGCTTATGAATGACATGACTTCAAGTATTGGCTTTGAGGTTACAGATTATTTGTACTGTGTGAGTGAGTTCACAAATACAGAATATGTAAGAACACAGAAGCAAGTATACTTGTTTGTAACCATAGCAACCATCAGACATCATCTTTGTAAAGCTATGACATCATAAAAATATGGTGATGGATGTGGAACCTTGGATGACCTTGAGCTAATACATGGTCCTGACAGATACTGCTCTGTGTCCTTAAGGACTTTTAGGGTCTGGAGAGGTGGTTCACTGGTTTAGAACACCTTCTAGAGAACCTGAGTGCGGTTCCCAGCACCCACATCATGTAGCTCACAATGGCACCCTCTTCTGGCCTGTGTGGACACCTGCATGGAACATATGCTTGTGGGACGCACACACACAAATAAAAATAAGAACAAATATTTTTAAAATAGCCTATGCCACAACTGTGAGTTTGCTGTGTTGACCTGGCAAGGTGCCTTGGGATCCACTTTGGGAACTGCCTGTCAGGCCCTGAGATTATCTCATAACACCAGGGGAAGGAGAAAGAAAGTCTTAATGATTTTCTCCCCAAAATCAATGTCCATAAATGCTCAATATCACCTCCTCCCAAATTTCTTGGCCAGGACTAGTGACCTAGCCACATACAGTGTTATGGAAGCTGGGAAGTCCAGCACAGCTGTGTGCCCAGCGAAGAGAGAACAGGCTTTAGTGAATGGTCAAAACAGTCTGCCATCAGCCTCAACCTCACATCTGTAGGGGGATATTTTGACTCTTTTATGCCTTTTTATTACTATAAGGCTCTTTTATGCATGAATATTATTTAGTCCTTGGGTGCATCCTGTACAGTATGGTTCTTAACCATGAGTTCTTAGAAGTCAGTCCCATCAGAGGTTTGGGATTGAGCATATATACTTTGGATCAAGTTCTGATTCCTCCAGCTATAGCTCAGTACTGTGAGCAGTCCGCTATAATCCTTTGGGTCTGGTTTTTCCATTTCAGAAGGGGAAGTCTTAGGTCAGTTTCCCTAGATGCAAAGTTTGAGGTAGAGACTGACATGTAAGTAATTCACAGGATATTTATTGCCCTTGGCAGAAGCCTGTGAAGAAAAAAGGAGGGCAGGGCACGGAGGGGATTAAACAAGGATATTGTTTAGAGACTGGCTAGTGGCTGGTTGATCTTGTGGCTAACTCTGGTGTGTAAATTGCACCCTGGAGGTTGTCTGAGTCTGAGGCAAAGGGCAAAGCTCTTGTGTCAATCTTTGGCTCTAGGTTTCCCCAGAGTTGGAGAAGCAACTCCTTGGAATCTCTGAGTAAAGTCATTCCAATGGCCCTAGAGAAGTTGCAAGAATTATAAACCACCACCACCACCACTACCACCACCACCATCATCATTATTACTGCCTTCATCATCTTCTTCCTCATAGTCTATCATTATTATTCCACCACCACACCACTATCACTGTTATCACCACCACCACCACCATCATCTCCATCTGTAGCAGTGGGTAATGGGAGGTTTGGTGGGACACTGATATGCCTGGGAGGAGGGCCACAAGAGTTAGTGCATAGGAATGGCTTACCAGAGCTCTTGGGTCAGAGAAAATATTTGAAAAGGAACAGTTGCCGTTAGTATTGCAATAATTCCTATTTCACAGTCTGATGCCTAAATTTAGACCCTGGGTACATGCTATAGGAGAGGGAAAGACTTACATTTCAAAAGGAAAACATTTTTCTAGAGAGCTTGAATGTGAAAATGGCCACAGAGACCCTGGGTAACTGCCTTCATCTTATGCTGTCTCAGCTGTACCTGTACATGTGTGAATGTGCCTGTGTACATATTTGCACATGCATGTAGAGGCTAGAGGTCAACTTTGGATGTTCATCCTCATGAGCCATCTGCCTTGATTTCTTTTGCATGTATGAGTTGTGCATGTTCACTTGTGTGGGAGTGCACTTGTGTAAATCTCCATGTGGTGAAAGAGAAAACAAAACAGTGGTCGATTATGTAGAATAGGGGTGCAAAAGCTAAGGGAACTTTTGCTGTATGATTGATAAAGATTAGAGTCACATGAGCATATACAGTGTTAAACTCATCAAATAAAATACTTAAGATTTGGCACTACAGGTTAAATAAATTTTATCTCAGAAGACAAATATGTAAACAGATGTTAATGAAATGATAAGCATGCTAGTCTATGTGGGGAAAAATATACTGATGTCTACCATTTACTTTAAAATGCACAAAAACGTGGAGCTAGCCATAAGAGTACATGCTTATAGTCTGAGTCCCTGAGAGGCTGAAGAGGAGGATTATGAATTCTAGGGCACCCCGGGCTACACAGTAAGGCTGTGTTTCAACAACAACACACAACAACATAGCCACCAGAGCCATCACCTATTAGATTGTTAAGTAAGTAGAGGGATAGATGGATAAAGAGGTAATAAAGCAAGATTGGAGTGTGTTGGATATATTAGTTAGGTTGTCAGTGGGGTTTTCATCTGCAATGTGCTTCAAATTTTATGGTAAGGGCATTGAGGAAAGTTCCAATGCCCAGGACTCTCCTTCAGAGAAAAAGGATCCAAATGACCTGGAAGGGGCCCTGATCATCAGTGCTTTGTTAGAGTCTCTGGTGACTGAGAACCATTGACCCCTCATAGATATGACATGCATATCTTATGAAGTTCCTACTATATGCCAGCACCTTTGTATAAAAGATCTCATTGAGTCCTCACAACTGGTCAGAAACATGTCCCAGGTTTGATGTCACATGGCTACTAAGTGGCAGAGCCAGGCTCATGGTGACTTTTCATTTATCCACTGACACATACTGGGCATGTGTGCTGGCTAGTTTTGTCAATTTGACACAAGCTAAAGTCATCATAGCAGAGGGAGCCTCAATCAAGAAAATGCCTCCGTAAGATTGGGCTGCAGGTAAGCCTGCAGGGCATTTTCGTAATTTGTGATTGATCAGGGAGCACCCAGCCCGTTGTGTATGGGGCCATCCCTGGGCTGATGGTCCTGGCATCTATAAGAAAGTAGGGCGAGCAAGCCATTAGGAACAAGCCAGTAAGCAGCACTCCTCTGTGACCTTCTGTGTCAGCCCCTGCCTCCAGGTTCTTGCCCTACTTGAGTTCCTGTCCTGACTTCCTTTTATGATGACCTGTGATGTGGAAGCATAAGCTTCTCCCCAAGTTGCTTTGGTTATGATGTTTCATCATAGCAATAGTAACCCTAACTAAGGCAGCATGGTTTAACAAACTGGTGGAATTTCCTTGCCTTTCTCTTCAACCATTCCAGACTTTATTTCTAGTCATCCTCGAGGCGGCGAAGCCACCTAACCAGTTCATTCGGTAGATGAAATGCTGTATTTCAGATTCAGTGCTAGGATCTGGTGATGCACTGTGACAAGGTCATTCAGCTCCTCCCCCATCCTAGAGCTATGCTTTCAGGGATATAGAAAGGGGTCAGTAGGGAGTGTGGATGGTCCAGAAACCAGGTCCTGCCTGTTTGGGAGTCAAGACAGCTACTTTCAAGTCAGGGCAAAAGTAGGATCAAAGGTAAGGCTTCCATGGCAACCAGAACCTGTTCATATTCTTGTGTTGGGTAAGATAAGGAGGTTTCTGTTTTATATTAAGATTCCTGGTGAGCCAATGGAAGACCTTACAGGGGAAAGTGATGTAACCAGATTGATCTGTGAATTAGTGACTCTTACATTGCTATGGTCAAACACCTGACAGTGACAAGAGAGGAATTGCCATTCTGGCCATGGTCTATGCTGAAGAGTTAGCATTAGCTGTGGTATGAATGCAGCGAATGGTACTGTGCTGAACCTTAGGGCTGGAAAGGCCATCAGAAAGTCGTTTTTAAGACACTGGCCTGAAATACAATGAAATTGAAGTTGGCGATGGAAGCACATTTTCCTCAGAGGGAACAGCAAGTGTAAAATCTTCCTCGTGGGAAGATTTCAGATGAGAAGTAGCAGTGTGGCTGAACTCGAAGGGACAGATGGAAGGTTTGTGCAATATGTTGTAGGGTGGGAAGCAGGGATACACCCTGTAGATCTGACCGTCTTGGGATGGCCTTGGGACTTCAGACTCCAGCCATGAAGAGTCATGTCAGAACTTCAGGTAGAAGAAAATCATGCTGAAATAAACGGCCAAATCTAGATTCAATTTGCAGCTGTCCGCCCCAGACTCTGTTCAGCTCCATCACCCTCTTGTCACAAGGATGGGGAGAGTCCAAATGTTTCAAACACTGGTGTATTTCCAAGATTTAGATATTTGGGCCATATCTAAAAACACCAGCTGCTGTACTGGCATGACAACGTTTCCCTATTGTAGGGCAGAGGACATAACAGCAACCTGTAACCACCACTCTCAACAAATAACCACGCGAAGTTAGAACATCTACTGCATTCTGTGCAGCAGGGCTAATAAATGGGTTTCAGACACACTGTGCACCAGCCACATACTCCTTATGATTTCCGTCACAGGGGTGTCTAGGGCAAATGATGTGTTGTACGTAGCAACGGGCAGGGAGGGCCGGACAGCATGGAGCAAGGCTGCACGATTGCAGCACTTGCAAAGCATGAGAAGGTGTTGGAGTGCAGGACTCTGAGGGGCAGGATGTATCACTTCTTCAAGCCTGCCTCATCACAGCTGAAGGAATGTCCAGGTCGGTGACCAACTTTTCTATTTCGGAGAGATCTGGAGGAGGGAGTGATGTGGACAAGACTCAGCAGGGAGTCTGGGGTGGTCAGGAACTAGAAGCTGCCTGCTTGGGAGTAAAGACTGACATCTACCAAAGTCAGGGCAAAAACAGGGTCAAAGGTGAGGCCTCCAGGACAGCCAGGGCCTGTTCTCTTGTTGGGCTGAGAGAAAGATTTTTTATTTTATTTTAAGATTCCCTGGGGAGCCATTGGGAGACTTTATACAGGGTAAGTGGTGTAACAAGACTGATTTATGAATTAGTTACATTTATATTGCTATGGCTAAATGCTTGGTGGAGACAAGAGAGGAATTATTTATTTTATCCCATGGTTCCAGAGAGTTCAGTCCATTTATTTGCTGTTACGTGCTTAGGTAGAATACTATGGCCATGGAATACCATGGTACAGGAGAGCTGCTCACTTCATGGTAGACAAAAAGCAGAGAGACAGGGAGGGGCTAGGAATGAGACATACCCAAGTATCTGTTCCAACTAAGCTCCACCTCCTGAGTATCACCTGCATGTGTATGAGCCCTTTGTGGGACACATTGTACCCAAAGCACAGCAGCCTGGATATTTGGCTCAGAATGGACTGATCTAGCAATTTAAGTTTAATTCAGTGAAGGAGCTTAAGAGTTGACACCAAGATGCTAAGAAAGAGATTAATGGAACACAGAGGTAGAATAAACAGAAATGGGTGGTGGTTAGTTAGGAGGGTGGGAGAGAGGGATGTCAAGGAAGCTTCCTGAACTTCTGGATGGGTCTATAAAGACCCATGGAGGGAGGGCACTTAAGGCCCATCTCTCTGAAGCTGGGTGGATTGCTCAGTGGGTAGTGTTTGCTGTACTGAGTTAGGATCCCTGGAGCTGGGTGGATGGTTCAGTGGGTAGTGTTTGCTGTACTGAGTTAGGATCCCTGGACCCCTTGTAAAAAGCCAGGCTCATCTGCAGCCCTGGAAAGAGGGCAGAGTGAAGTGGATCCAGGGTCTCACTAGCCAGCCAGTGTAGTATAAATGGTGAATTCCAGGTGAAGTGAGAGATTCTGTCTCAAATAATAGAGAGTGAGAGAAGAACCCACCTGATGTTAACCTCTGACCTCCACACAGGTGAGCATAGACATACACGTGCACACACATATAACACCTCCCCCAGACTCATCTCCCTGAAATGAGGGGAACTGTTTTTGAAGTTGGTAGTTCTGAGGCATGAATGGCTGCCTCATTTTGAGAAACTGTTAAGTTCAGGATGCTTGGGAGACATCCAAATAGAGATGCCAAGTCAGCTGTTGGATGTATGAGTCTGGAGTTCAGATGAAAGGTTGTTGTTGGAGATTTAGATTTGGGAGTTCTGGAAGGTTACATGACTTATGAGATCAGTTGCTAGGAAGAGTAACAAGAAGAGGGTGGATGTATGTAAAGGGTGATCTAGATTTATAAAGCACCCACTGTGTGGGGGACCATATTGCAAGCAGTGCATCACTGGATGCTCATTTTATGAGTGAAGGAGAACGAGGCGAAGAGAAGTTTAGTCACCCACACAAGGTCACCCAGCTGGTCAGTGACAAAGGAGGTGGATTTAAATTCACATTCTTTTCTGCTCTGAGAAAACACAATCCTCGTGTTCTGTAGATTCCTTGAGTGGTCCTGGCATAGACTCTTCCTTGAAAACTCTGAGGACTCCTTTGTCTCTGTCTTCATCCACTTAGTGGGTCCTTTTGATTGGCCAGGTCTGGGTCATGTACCAACCTGGGAATTCCTGAAGCTGCATTCTGTTGATGTCCTCACTTACCCCCATGGCTGGGGGGTGAAGGGGCGGGGAAGAACTATCAAGGAAGGCGTCAAGGTTGGATACTGGCAAGAGCCAAGAAAGGGTGCTCATCACACACAGACACTTGACACTCAGGCAACAGAGTGATGCCTGAGATTCCTGGTGGCTGCCTGTTTGGAGGTACATTGCCACCTCATGGCAACTCTTGGGTGACCTTGGCTACCAGCAGAGGAAGGTCTGAAGCAGTGGATTTTTTTATTTTAGAGAATGGAGCACAAATGTTGGAGTCCTTTGTGATTAAAGTCACCCACAAAGGCATATGTCTACCATCAGTCCAGAGCCCAGACTACAGATGGGCAGTAAAATGCACGCGTGCGTGCGCACACTCACACATACACACACACACACACACACACACACTCACACACACACACACACACACACAGAGAGAGAGAGAGAGAGAGAGAGAGAGAAGAGGGTGTTTCAAACTAGTTTATATGCAGAATTTGAAAGGTAAAAGCATCTCTGTCTGATTTCTTCCCTTCCTCCCCAAAGGAAGGGGTCAGAGTGATCTCAGTAACCTGGGGGCACAGGTAATGTGGTTAAGTAACCATCCTTTAGCTTATTCTAAACCTGAAGTGGGAAGAGTAAGCAGGATCCATTATGAGTGAGAATGAACCTGGAAGGGAAGAGGGTCTCACTCCACTCCACAGCCACCTATCAAGACATCAGTCTGCCTGTGACACTTGGTCAATATTTATTGAGCACTTTCTCTGTCTCTTTGACTAGTGTTTGAGGGCAAAGAGAATACCAGTGAAGCATGACACGGAGATTCTGTCCTCAAGGACTTTGAAAGTCACTTGGGGATGTATCCATCCATCCATCCATCCATCATCCATCCATCCATCCATCATCCATCCATCCATCATCCATCCATCC